>JAKUCM010003729.1:0-24258 GCA_023374145.1 Lepidium sativum | reverse complement strand
AACCTCATGCGAGACAAAATCAAATGTGTGGTATGGTTTTTAAGAGTCAATTTCTTACCTTACTACGCCAATGCGGACCTAGCCTATCAAACATGAAACCTTTGATCCATTTAAGCCCATTCTTGTCCACTTCACAAAAGATCCAACTGCCAATTTACCAGAATTTTTAATGGGCCTTATTTCATCAATCATCTCAACAATAAATTAATCATAAATAATAATAGTATATTTTACGATGATGAATAGTTTTATACTTTAATATAAACAAAAACATATCTATATAAAATTTATAATTTCGAGAAGTTATACCATCTCCAACATTTAGAACCTCATTAGGGGTTCTGAACATTTTTTTTTTAAATAATGATTTATAGCAAGTTAAGAACTCTTGTTTTGGTTTTTATATTTGGGGGTTCCAATGGTAGAACCCCATTAGGGGTTCTTAAAGAAGAAGAAAATTGATTAGTTGTACAAGTGTTTGTTAATTCTAACACAAATCAAACATTTATCACATCTACAACATGAAAGTGTAATTACCTCAATAATAAAGATACAATTGGAGTTTAGGCTTTATTATGTAAACAGATGAAAGTGTAATTACCTCAATCAGATCTTTAATGTTGTATCTTCTCCTTACCAACACACGCCAATCAGTACATGTTACAGACATGCGATTACAATATCAAAACCAGCATCATATAATGATTATAAATATTAGACCATATAATATCCAGTTCTTCAAAGCTGCCCCTAACATCTATATGGCTCCTGAAGGTAATGGATTATGTAGTTGGTGTGTTGACCTAAGTCAAACTAAGCCATTTCCAATCATGACTAACATTATCTTCTTCTAGTCACTCAAAATTAAGATCAAATTCAGTTTCATCAATACAATCATATACAGAATAAGCTCCAATGAGAGATGTGAAAGAAAGTTATTGTTTACCTTGTCACGAATTTGCAACTCTGTTACGAACACATTTGTGAATCCATAAACCAATGCATATAGAGTGAAACTTCCTGTCCAAAATTAGCCGAAATAACCATTGATAAAATGTTGCACCGTTGTTAAAAGTATTAGAGTTATAGGAGAAAAAGAGAGATAAACGTCCTTTGCTCCAAGCTAAGAGCAAGTTTGCAGTCATAATGATTAACCAAGAAATGAACCAATTGGCTAGAGTTGCTATACTTCTAGCTAAACCTTTTATAATGAGCTATGGAATTGGTCCCATTCCCAGTGAGAAAGCAACAAACATTCCCTGTAATGATTCACAACAAAGTTAAGACAAAGATGAACGTTCATAGTATCATAATGTTTTCGCTATATAACTAGAAAACTAAATTACCACAACTTCAACTATTTACTAGATAGTCAGCGAATTGTACATATCTGAATCAGAGGAGATACAAATCCCTAAGTGAACAGATACAAAACTCACAAAGTCAAATTTCGAGTTTTTTTGCAGAAGATGATATGATGTACTCAGAAGCTAAAACTTTGAAAAGTACCTTAAGGTAGAAAGCAGCCGCAACAACCACAAGGCTTATCATCATCCCAACTGAAGAGATTTGATAAACATCTTCTGTTTGTATTAGTTAATCTTGAATGCTCTTTAAATTCGTTCAAGACAGAGAAGTCTAAAATATATGAAAGTAACAAATCAATACCCACCATAAACAGAAGCCTACGACCTGATTTGTCCACCAACAATGTCGATATTGCAGTTGCCACTACCTGAATAGCCCCGACCCCAAATGTTGCTATGTTAAGAGGATTTGTTAAGATGATTCCCAAAAGGGATCGAAGAAATCGTTAGCCGAGATGATGATTTGCGAGTTTAGTGGTGCAAATTCGAGAAGAAACGAATTTGCAAGTCGAAATGACGATTTCTTCATTCATGGAATTGCCACCAGAAAGAAGAAGAAGCAAACAAATTCGAGAGAAAAAAAATGAGAAGATTTTTTTTAAGGATAAACTCTCTATCCAATATACAACTTAACACATATGGTTCTTATAAAATTTTAAATTCTTTATCTAAGAACCGATTTTACACAAATAATTATTTTCTGATTTAAATTTAAATCACTAAATCATAAGAACACCTCTTAATAACACCTTTTTGTTTGGCCATTTTTGCTAACTTTTCTACCAAAATTCAATATTAAATAAATTTTTGTTATTCATTTATTCCCAACAACTCTTTAATGATATTCAATAGAGAGAGAAAATATTATTCCACTTAAGTCGAATATCATTGGACCTTTATGTAGATTCATCACTTAGAGGCCAAGTGGTACACAAGTTGAAGACCTCTCCTTTTTTAAAGTCTTTTTTTTTTTTTTTTGGTCAATATTAATTACCTTTTTCCCTAATGCGATAGGTTTACAAGTTGAGCACGTATTCTTGAAAACTACATAACTTGATTTCTCAATTAGGGATTCATTTTTATTTTCTCAAACGAGATCAGGGAACTTCCAACATGTTCTCCTTAATTTGGTAGTAGCCCAAATTTCATAACCATCAACAAATAGATACAACATGGAAAATAGTAGAGAATAGAGTCACATCATGATATTGTAATTTTTTATAATATAAACATCTGTATACTTTTACCGTTATTTTCAAAAGGTTAAATCAACATAATTCAGTTTATAAGTAATTTATTGTAATAGGTAAAAACCAAACTTTTAATATTTGAGTTGTTAATTAAGTCATCGTAATCACTAAAATTAAATGAATTTGGTTATATATTTACCGTTTTCAGAAGTGATACTATAAAAAAGAACTTTTAAAATGAGATCTTGTCAATGAAAATTGAAAAAATAAAAATCCAAAAGAATATAAAATTTTTTGAATAGAAAATGTAGAAAAGATTCTAATATTCTTTGAGACTAGTAGAAAAAGAAAAAAAGAACATAGAATATATGACTATGAAAATCCCAATAGCCAAAAGCATTATTCAAAGACCACAAACAATAATTTAAATTTCCAATTTGCTTATATATAAATTTCGAATTTGATGTCAAAATTAAGAACTATTTTGAAGTGAAGACAATTTGCATCGATCATCAATTAGGCACTATCCCCTCTCCTACTTCACATTTTCTTCATTGGTAAAGATTCAAGCTTTTGAGGCTTCCAATGGCGTTGGCTCTCTCCGTCGCACCTACACCTTCTTCTTCTTCTAGCGTCATCTCGCGGAACCCTAGCTCGACTCCTAATTTCAGAACAACCCATCTGAATTTCGGGTCCCAAGGAGAATTTACACCATCAATCCTTTGTTTAGATCCTTCAAATGCCTTCATTCATCCTCACGAGACCTAAATGCGTCACCTTTTTCAATCTCAGCCATTGCCTCATCTTCATCACAGACCACAGAGCTCGTGCCTCATAAGCTTCAGAGATTAGTCAAGGAATTTAAATCCTTGACTGAGCCAATTGATCGGCTTAAATGGGTTCTCCATTACGCGAGTCTCATTCCTCCAATGCCTGGATCATCCCGGACCGATAAGAATCGAGTGATGGGCTGCACGGCTCGTGTCTGGCTAGATGCTGAGTTAGGAGAAGACGGGAAGATGCGGTTTTGGGCTGATAGTGATTCAGATGTGTCCAAAGGAATGTGTTCGTGTCTGATTCAAGTGCTTGATGAGGCTTCGCCTGAAGAAGTGATGGAACTAAATACTCAGGATTTGGCTGAGCTTAACGTTGGAGTTCTGGTAGGTGAGAGATCGAGAATAAATACGTGGCACAATGTCCTGGTGAGTATGCAGAAGAAGACTCGGCGATTGGTGGTAGAGAGGGAAGGTAAAGCTCCGTCCTTTGAGCCATTTCCTTCACTGGTGTTAACATCTCATGGCATTGAAGCTAAGGGAAGCTTTGCTGAAGCTCAGGTTAGATTCTGTTTTTGTTTAGTTCTCAGCTTGAGTTTGATTGTTATTTGAGTATTTAGAGAATGAGGATGAAGAAATGAGCTTTCTTTGTCACTGTTTTGTTGTCGTTGAAGAAAATGAAGGTGTCCGACTGGATCTGGCTGGGTTTTGAAGCAGTTTAAATGTTACAATGGTTTGATCCAATAGTACTTCACGTCTTCGTGGATTCTTTTGCAAGACTATACTTTTCATCACTCTTGTCCAGATGTATCTAGCTTAGTATTGCAGCAATTTTGATTATCTCGTTTGCAAAAATCTAGTTTGTGTGGCTGTTAAGATTTGTTGTTCGGTTTTTGTTTTTCAACTTGCAGGCGAAGTATTTGTTTCCAGAGGAGTCACGGGTTGAAGAACTTGTCAATGTGTTGAAGGAAAAGAAGATAGGGGTGGTTGCTCATTTCTATATGGATCCAGAAGTGCAAGGGGTCTTGACTGCTGCTCAAAATCATTGGCCACATATCTCTATTTCTGATTCTCTTGTCATGGCTGACACAGCTGTCACGATGGCTAAAGCTGGATGTCAGTTTATAACAGTTCTTGGTGTTGATTTCATGTCTGAAAATGTCCGTGCCATCCTAGATCAAGCTGGGTTTGAAAAGGTTAGAGTGGGTTTTTAAGCTCTTGATTTATGTTCTGTGATAGTGCTCCTTACATATTCTTCGGTTTGTAGGTTGGTGTATACAGAATGTCTGATGAGACCATTGGTTGTTCACTGGCTGATGCTGCTTCTGCTCCTGCTTACTTGAATTATCTCGAAGAAGCTGCTTCTCGTTCTTCTCCTTCGTTGCATGTTATTTATATCAATACTTCTTTGGAGACAAAAGCTTTTGCCCACGAGCTTGTACCTACCATTACTTGCACTTCGTCTAATGTTGTACAGACGATTCTGCAGGTTTGTTTCATGCATTATTTCAAGTATTTGCTCTTTTGTTTCATCTTAATTTTCTTAATGGTTTCTCTCATCTTCTGTCGATAGGCGTTTGCTCAATTGCCGGATTTGAATGTTTGGTATGGTCCTGATTCTTACATGGGAGCGAATATTGTAAAGCTATTTCAGCAGATGACATTGATGACTGATGAAGAAATTGCCAACATTCACCCTAAACACAACCTAGATTCCATTAAATCATTGCTTCCGCGTCTTCACTATTTCCAGGTAACTTGTGCCTTTTGTTTTTTCTTGTGGGCAATACTCAAGTGTCAACAGAAGGTTTGCTAATATGATTGTGTTTTCAGGAAGGAACGTGTATCGTACATCATCTTTTCGGTCATGAGGTAGTCGAGAGATTAAAATACATGTACTGCGACGCATTCCTTACTGCACACCTCGAGGTTCCAGGTGAAATGTTTTCACTAGCAATGGAAGCAAAAAAACGAGGGATGGGTGTTGTTGGATCCACACAAAACATACTAGACTTCATCAAGCAGAAGGTTCAGGAAGCAGTGGACCGGAATGTGGATGACCACCTCCAGTTTGTTCTTGGAACAGAGTCAGGAATGGTAACATCTATTGTTGCAGTGATCAGAAGTTTGCTAGGTTCTTCTGCTAACTCGAAACTGAAGGTTGAAGTAGTGTTTCCAGTATCATCAGACTCAATGACAAAAACTTCATTGGATAGTCAGAGAGTTGGTGATGTGGCTTTACCGGTTGTACCAGGAGTAGCAGGTGGTGAAGGCTGCTCTATTCATGGGGGATGTGCATCATGTCCATATATGAAGGTCAGTTCTTGCTTTATCATCAATTTGTTTGATATGGATCGCTAAATGAATCTCTTGGCTCTATTAAAAAAAGCAAAGCTTGTGTGACATAATGCAGATGAATTCGCTTAACTCACTCCTGAAAGTTTGCCACAATCTACCTGATGTGGAAAACGTACTTGGGGGATTTATAGCAGAGCGATTTAAACAACAAACTCCTCAAGGAAAACTCATCGCAGATGTCGGATGCGAGCCAATACTTCACATGAGACACTTTCAAGTGAGTAAAGAATCAAACATCGTTCATCCCCAAATAAAGTTTGCAGTCATGTGATTCGAATCTTTGAGTCTAAATTCGGCTTTTGCAGGCTAATAAGGAGCTTCCGGATAAACTTGTTCATCAGGTATTAGGTTGAAAGAGCAAGAGATTGACCAAGTTGCCATTCAAAAGCTATGTATGAAGAAATTGGGTGAGTTCAGTTATCAACAAATTATAGGTTTTGGTGGAACATGAAAGTTACAGTTCCAACCTGCAGTAATAAGTATAAAGATTACACTACACTGAATACAATGATATGAAAGTGAAGCAGAAGAAGCATGTGGATATATTATTATAGAACCTTAGGAGCTTATTTGATGTGGTTGACAATTGGCATTCTAACAAATTTGAAACTTTTTCTATCATGTTTTCTTTTTTGTTGAACGTAAAGCTGAAGTCAAGGAAAAGTTGAAAGACTTTCGTCTAGAGGAAAACATATCTATCAAGTGGAAGCTAATATAATTTTGGCGGAAAGAATGCGACACATATTTTTCTCTAGGAAAATGGTTTTCTATCTATACGAAAAAAACTCATCAGCTTAGATTAAGCCATACATGAAGTATTATTATGTGTGATTTGAGAAAATTACATTGAAATGAATATATATTCTAATTTAAGTAGTTGGTAGAAGAAACTGTAGAAATATATCTACCATTTGTGAACACATTTTATTATCCGTAATATATAGATAAACAATAAAAGTTAAATTTGAATATTAATAGATGACATAAGAAACCACAAACTGTTTATTCTGAAATTTGTCAGAAATTTATCTAATCTACAATTTACATTATGTGTTCTGTATAACATAAAGAAAACAGTAGAATATGAATTCTAATTTTGGTAGATTATAAAAATTTATAGAATGTATATTCTAAAATTCGTAAAGTTATATATTTTCAAAATTTTATTTAAAGAAAAATGTGAATAGTAACAATTGAAAGGCATCTTAGTCATACTTTCACAAATATATAAATAAACAAAAATATAAAAAATGTATTCTTTAAAAGAAGAAATGTAGAGCACTCTATATAAGCTAGAATTGAGAAGAGAAAGTTGAAAGAAACTGAAATCAAAACAAAAAGAAACTAATTTTTTCCAAGATCATTTTCTTGAAATCTTGTTAGATTTTTGTCTAATCAATGTTCTTCACCGCAAAACCCACCATGAGCTGAAGATGAGGATGTCTTTAGTCCAGAGTCCACCACGAGCTAAAGATATGACATACTTTCGTTCATTACATGTTTAATATTACTTATGTGTTAATTATATGATTAATAACTTTCATGTATTATTCGTAAGATTATTAAAATAAACGTATAGCATATTATTATTGTTTTTCTTGAGAAAAAAATGTATTTAATTATATTGTTTTTCAATTGACTGATATAGACACTATCGAAAAAGAAAAAAAATATCGTAGTATTTACAATAAAAAAGAAAAAAAAAGATCGCAGTTGAGATGGTCCCAAAAATAAAACAACTTAATCAATGATGGAATTATAAATGGACTTAAAATATTGAATATGAATTTCTAGTTAATTAATTTGCGTCATTTTATTGAATTTTAGTAAATAGAAATATATTATTTTATAAATAAAACTGAAAGTAAGATTGAAGAGTTTATAGAATTTTCCATAAGTTTTTAATAAAAGAAAACTAGAAAAATTCTTAACCAAATAAGTAAACGAATATGAAATGTAGAAAATAAATATGAAAATTAGAATAATGTTAATATCTGGAATGAGCTTTTCAGAATGATATTAAATAATGTTGGGCGTTTTAAATTATAAAATGATGTTTTAGAAAGAAAAAAAATGATGAGATGTAAATGTTATGTTCGATGCATTTGATCTAAGAAATTTAGATATTCGTGACTCCAAAATGATTGGTGTTTCATTAGAATAAATGTCGTGAGAAATTATGTCTAACGAAAAAAATTTGTACAAAAAATAAAATCTTTGACTTTTCATGTTTTTAAACTTTAATTTATGTCTAAAATATAATTCAAACAGTAAACTAAAGATAGTATGCTGTATAATTCTTATCTAAAATTTCAAAACAAAATTACCGTCACATGCATATATTTGTAAAAACTCATTATTTAAATTGTTTGAACACACAAATTTCGATATGATATATTGTTTATCACAAACTTTTTAAAACATTATAGTAATGACGGAGAGTTATCCATGATCGACACAATTAAAAGTACTAATCTAATTGTGGTTATTCCCTCAACACTTTCGTTTTTATGTTTGGTTAATGGTGTTGGTGAATGTGTATATGAAAGACGTCTTAATATTTTTTTTTGTTAATGGCAATTATGCTATATATTACGAAAGTTACACAGGATCACACATCTTCTCTTGCTGAACGAGCAAGAAAATCCGCCTTATGATTCAAGAGTCTCGGAACAACACATAAAGAGAAACTAGAAAAAGCAGAGCTTAGCTTACAAAAATCCTCCTGAAAGGGAGAAAAAGCCGGCCAGTCCTCTTGATGATATAAAACAGATATGAGTAAAGAAAATTTATTGAAGCGTTGTTAAGAAAATTTGGTTTTTCTGAGAAATGGATACGGTGTATAATGTATTATGTTACGAGTGTGGAATATGCTATTCTATTAAATGGTTCTCCTAAGGGTAGGGTCTTGCCACATAGAGGTCTTCGCCAAGGGGACCCCTTGTCACCATATCTCTTTTTACTTTGCACGGAGGTTCTTATATCTAAACTGAGGCAGGCTGAAGTTCGGGGACAACTCACGGGTATCTCAATTGCCCGAGCTTGCCCAAGGGTGTCCCATCTTCTCTTTGAGGACGATACACTTTTCTTTTGTAAGGCTACAAATAGTGAAGTCTCGACTATACTTAGAATACTAAAGGAGTATGAGATGGTGTTGGGTCAACAGATTAATTTTGCCAAATCTTCTATACAGTTTGGTCATGTTGTACCAGATACACATAAAATAGAGATACAACAGATTTTAGGGATCACTAAAATTGGGGGAATGGGATCCTATTTAGGTATCCCGGAGGATATGAGCTGGCCAAAAACGAAAGTTTTTGCATTTGTACAGGAGAAACTCCAAGAACGAGTGAATAGTTGGTCGTCGAAATTTCTCTCTAAAATGGGGAAATAAATTCTGATAAAATCGGTTCTTACGGCTCTGCCCACTTATGTAATGTCTTGTTACAAACTACCACAAGGTGTGGTAAATAATCTGAATTCGGCAATTGCCGATTTTTGGTGGTCAAATAATCATACCTCCAAAGGCATCCACTGGAAAAAATGGCACAAACTTTGTTTACCGAAATCAGAGGGAGGTTTAGGTTTTCGTACTTTAGAAACCTTTAACTCTGCACTGTTGGCTAAACAACTATGGAGATTACTTGAAACACCTAACTCTCTCTTGGCAAGAGTGATGAAAGGAAGATATTACCATAAAGACTGTCCTATTACGGCGAAATCGGTCGCTTCCCCCTCATATGGATGGAAAAGTTTAATCTCTGCTAGACCCTTACTTTCCAAAGGACTTATTAAGTGAATTGGAGACGGCAAGGCAATTAGAATTTGGAAGGATCCATGGATTCCATATACTGTACGTCGTTCGGCAAAAAAATTAGGTATATCTTTATTTCTTGATACGACTGTGGATCAGTTTATCGACCACAGTACACATTCATGGAAAGAAGTTTTGATAAAACAATATTTTGATCATGTGGATACACTGTTAATTCTAGGTATTCTAATTTCTCGGTTAAATAAACCAGACTATTGGGGATGGCACTATAATATAACGAGGAGATTTTCTGTCAAATCGGGGTATCGAGTCGAAGAGGATCATTCTCTTATACCCCACCGGACCATAGGACCACATTTTCAGGACTTCTTTCAGCAAATTTGGATTTTGGATTGCCCTTCTAAAATAAAACATTTTATCTGGCAAATCGTTCAAGGATGTGTTGCCGTTAAACATAATTTGGCTAACAGAGGTATTCAATGTGATACTCGATGTACATGTTGCGGATCCGAAAATGAAACTATAAATCATGCTATTTTTGAGTGTCCTCCAGCACTCCAAACATGGGCATTATCATCGATTCCGTCGGCGTCTATGCAGTTCCTGACAGAATCCATATGGGCAAATTTGGATTATCTATTCTGGCGTAGACCAGCTAATGATGATATTAGGACTTACCCATGGATAATCTGGGCCCTTTGGAAGGCAACAAATTGAACATTGCTTTTCTAATAAGGCATATGATCCCCGAAATATAATCATTCATGCTAGAGCGGACTATAAGGAATGGTCCAGGGCAAGAAGTTTTGAATAGGGTACTAACTCTTCTCCCATGGAGAGTCAGGCCTTGCCAAAGTCTTCTTTCGCTTTTCCATCCATAACTGATCATAGGTTCACATGTTATAAATGCTTTGTGGACGCATCCTGGAAGAATACAGATAATAAAATCGGTTTCGGTTGGTTCTGTTTTCCGGATTCGGTGGAAGGAAGTCTTACGGGGGCTCGCAGATTCCATCGGCGCCTCTCGGCCTTACACTCAGAGGTGGAAGTAGTTCTATGGACGATGGAATCTTTAGCGGAAAAACATATTATGGAGGTGGAGGTACTAACGGATTGCGAGACAGTGCAAAAAAGATGTCTTAATTAGAAAATTCAAAATTGACAATGATAGAACTTTGTTCCGTCAATTATAGTGCTGATTCTAACCATTTAATAGTATAGATTCCAAGGCGTTCCTCACTGCTTTGTCATGTGAGCATGTGTTATATACATTTGAATTTGAACTCTATATTATGTGTATGGTAGATGTGAAAATTTGGAGGACGAAAAACTATTTATAAATAAAACAAATTACCATATGGGTGATTTATTAATATAGTGCTTGAAACATAGTTAATTATTTCTATATTGCATGTTATTTGATATTATAAAATAGTCTCCAAAAATTTTATAATATAAATTTATCATTCGTTGCTTTGAAAAAAATACGTAATAACGAAAAATAATATTAATGAAAATTGTCACATCAACATATTCCCATTGCAAAGTTCACCAAAATAAATGAGTTGAAAAGCATGGTAGATTTCAAATGATAGGATAGACTTGTACTTCATGCATAGCGGACTAATCTAGATAGTTTAGTAGACTTTTGAGGCTATATTTTATGTTGAAATATATACTTTGGTAGACTTAACAAAGATGTGTGGTAGACTTTGACATCCTTCGTGGTACACATATGTATAATTCACAAACCTTGTATGGTAGACTTACAAATTTTGGTTCGAGAAGGAGATTATTAAGCTTAGTAGACTGTTGGTTAAAGTATGATAGACTTTACAGAGCTTCATGGTAGACACTGATATAATTTACAAACACTGCATAGTAGACGTAAAAGATTTGGTTTGAGGATGAATATTCAAAGTTTGGTAGATTGTCGTTTGAGGTGTGTTGGTAGACTTTGCAGATCTTCATGGTAGACATTGGTATAGTTTACAAACTCTACATGATGAACTTAAAAGTCCTAATTTGACGATAAAAATTCAAAGTTTGGTATACTGTCTTTTGAAGTGTGGTAAACTTTGTAGATGTTCATGGTATACATTGATATAGTTTACAAACCCTACATGGTGGACTCAAAAGTCCCGGTAGGAGGATGAAATTTCTAAGTCTGGTAGACTGTTGTTTGAAGTGTGGTAGACTTTATAATCATTCATGATAAACGTTGGTACAATTTACAAACCCTGCATTTAGACTTAAAAGTCCTAGTGTGAGGATGAAATTTCTAAGTTTGGTAAATTGTCGTTTAAAGAGTGGTAGACTTTGCATACCTTCATGGTAGACATTGATATAGTTTACAAACCCTGCATGGTGGACATAAAAGTTTTGTTTTGAGGATGAAATTTCTAAGCTAGGTAAACTGTCGTTTGAAGGGTGATAGACTTTGCAGACCTTCATGGTAGACGTTGATATAGTTTACAAACTTTGCATGGTAGACGTATAAATTTTGGTTTAAGGATGAATTCAAAGCTTGGTAGACTGTCGCTTGAAGTGTGGTAGATTTTACTGATCTTCATGGTAGACATTGGTATAGTTTACAAAACTTGCATGGTGGATTTAAAAGTCCCAGTCTGAGAATAAAATTTCTAAGTTTGGTAGACTGTCATTTGAAGTGTGGTAGACTTTACAGACGTTTATGGTAGACGTTGGTATAATTTACAAACCCTGTATGGTGGACTTAAAAAGTCTTGTTGTGAGGATGAAATTTCTAATCTTGGTATAATGTCATTTCAAGTGTGGTAGACTTTGTATACCTTCATGGTAGACGTTGGTCTAGTTTACAAACCTTGCATGGTGGACTTAAAAGTCTTGGTGTGAGATAAAGTTTCTAAGCTTGGTTGACATTTATTTGAAGTGAGGTAGACTTTGCATAAATTCATGGTAGACATTGATATAATTTACAAACCTTGCATGATGGACTTAAAAGTTCCGTTTGTAGATGAAATTCCTAAGCTTTTGACGGAAAATTAGCAATGTGTGTCAAGTAACCAATTCTGGTACACTGTCATTTGAAATGTAGTAGATTTTGCAGATTTTCATGGTAGACGTTGGTATAGTATACAAACCCTGCATGGTAGATGTAAAAGTTTCAGTATGAGAATGAAAATTCAAAGCTTGGTAGATTGTCGTTTGAAGTGTGGTAAACTTTGCTGATCTTCATGGTAGACGTAGGTATAGTTTGCAAACCCTGCATGGTGGACTTAAAAGTCTCGGTGTGAGGACGGAACTTCTACGCTTAGTAGACTGTCGGTTGAAGTATAGTAGACTTTATAGTCCTTCATGGTAGACGTTGGTATAGTTTACAAAGCCTGCATGGTGGAATTAAACTTTCGATTTGAAGATGAAAATTCTAAGCTTGGTAGACTATCGTTTGAAATGTAGTAGACTTTGTAGACCTTCATAGTAATTTTGTAAGATAAGTTATGTGTTGTATGATTTTATGAAGTAGAGTGTATTGATCATTATAAATGCTCCTTAGGAAATTAAGAGTTTGCAAGACTTGACAAGCTACCTTGGTAGAGCATGGGTTCATATATTTGTAGGTGAAATGTCTTGTTTGATAGACTATCGGCTGACTTGTGGTAGACTTAAAAGTCCTTTATGGTAGACGTTGGCATAGTTTACAAACATGCATGGTAGACTTAAATGTATCGATTTCTGGATAAATTTTCTAGTGTGGTAGACTATCGATTTAAGTGTGGTATAACTTAATGTCCTTCATGGTAGACATATGTAAAATTAATAAAACCGATGTGGTAGACTTTAGTGTTTTGATATGAGAACTTCATGCTAGAGTTTGATTAACTTGACAAGCTGCATTGGTAGAGTCTGAAGTAGTCTATTTCTAGGTGAAATGTCTCGAATTGAAGATGACATTTCTAGTTTGGTAGATTGTTAGTTGAAGTATGGTTGACTTCAAAATCTTTCACGATAAATCGTGTAATTTGGTTGATTTTGATGATTTACCCTATTAGATATTAGGGTAGATTTCATATGTAGACTTTCTTTGTAAATCATGCAACTTTATAAACAAAAAGATAGAACAATTTTATAAAATTGAAGAAACTCTATTAAAGTTACATTTTAGGAGTAAGCTTGTTCTTTCAATTATGAATACAATTACATGGCATTAACGAGTTCTGAAGACCTAAGTAGTAACTTCATTGTATTTTAAGAGCTTAAATCCTTCATTTGATGCAATACGTCGAACATCATTGGAGAATGAAGAATATTTTCGAGTTTGCATTCTTTGCTTCACAACTTAACGTATACACACATAGAAATGTCAAATGAGACATGTGTAGAACATATCATGATATGATCATTTAGTGATATAGTCAAAAGCAAGTATGACTAAGAGATTACAAAATTAGGTTCTTTAACTTGCGCGAAACCTTGTTTTTATTGTATCAATTGGGTATAAAGTTGTTTCAACTACAACTTCACATGTACCTGTACCTTGGGGATAGTCTTTTGAAGCTGACATAGTTATTCAGTTGAAAAACAAAATAATCAAAAACAAATTATTATAAATCAAGTACATAGTCTACCAAACTACAAACATAGTTTACCAAACTTAAAACCAATTCAAACAACGTTTACCAAACTTTGATCAAAATTTACCAAACAAAGACTCCACTAAATCTACCAAACATGGGTTTACTATAATCATTGTCTACCAAATGGGTGATATTGAAGAATTGAGATAATAACAAAGTTTTTCATTGCTAGCTTTGCTAACGAGAGAGAAAGCAAGCAAGAACACATCAACCCCACAATAACTCAATGGTCTTAATATATTATAGTCTTATCTTGTATTTTATTTGTTAAAACAGACATAAAAACATAAAGTCAAAAACAAAGAGACACAAGGGTATGTGGATCTTGAAAAAGCAGAGAATTCAACTAAATTGCAAATAACAATCGACTAGATCACTTTGAAATACAATTTATTAAGCAATATTTTTTCTTACAAAAGAATTATTCTTGTTGGAATTAAGACAAACCCTCTTGCCCTAAAATCTCTCCAACGATTTCCTTATCACAAAGAATATATTTTCCTTTTCCTTCTCTTAATAAGATCTTCCAAATATTCTCTAACAAACTTGAGTCTTCCTCTCCAAGTTATTCACCAACCGTGTGACTTTTAATTACTCATCGCGTGACCGTGACTTGACGTCCAACTCATCCTCTCCCACGCATCTTCAGTCTCCCCCTTTTTGGCTTGATGTGCATCTCCAGCAATGATGTCAATGTTCTCAATCTCTATCACTCAGGTTCTTGTTCTGCATTCTGAGCAATCACGTTCCTTTTCTGAACCAGCTTCCTGATATGCACGTTCTTCTTGCTATAATGCTCCCCTCGAATGTCTCTCCCCCATAATCAGACGTCTTGATCCATCTAGAGTCAAGCTCTCATATCCCCCTGCTTGAGTGCACATTGAGAAAAAAAACAAACAAGTGTCTATCTAATCGCTAGGATTGACCAATTAGTGTACTAAGATACATAAGCACAGTCAAAAATCAGAATAACCAAATGCCAATTTTATCACAACTGAGTTTAAACACATTTTGGTTTTTCAACAGACATCTTATCATCTAGCAAACTCCTGAGTGACCCAGAATGACAATCAACCATGTGAACAATTCCATTTAGCTTTTCATAAAATCAGTTTAAGATACGAAAATACCTTTTGTTGAGATTGATCATCCACAGAGAACCCATATTCCTTGAAGCACAACACACACTCTACTCTTTGAGACGTACGATCAGAATCAAGATTTTGGTGGCTAGACTTTCACATTGTCATGCCTTTATCACAAGCATTTTTTCAAAGCATTGAGAATATCAAACGGATCAGGCAACTGGAATTTCCTTTGGAGAGTCATCCATTGTAACATATGCATACTTAGATGATGTAGGTATCCTTTCTTGATCACATGACTATTGCAACATCACAAGTACGATATAATTTTTTTTTACAAGTTAATGTACCCATCTTGATCTGTATTTTGTCAGATCATCACAAGTACAATACTTTCATCATCTGCATAAAGCTGAATCAAAGATATCACTTGACTTCTCAACCTAGTGATTCAGATATTACACATATTTGTGAAATTTGTGTAACAAGTATCACTTGACTTCTCAACTCGTATACACTTGCTCCCCTCAGCTGTTTGACCTCCTTCTCCTAACATTTAATATTTCAGTTCAGAGATCAGCTTGTGGCATGACATGCTGCTATTTTCCACTTGTTCGATCAAAACTGATATGTCTGCCTTTTTCAAGTACATGCCATCATTTTCCAGAAACAAGCTCCTGTCTCAAATCAGCTCAACAAAACCTCAAAACATCGTTTAGTACTCACAAATCCCAATTGTAGTTCTCAGCTCCACAAAACGATTAAAAGACAGAGGTTTAGTAAACAAATCAGTCAGTTGATATTCAGTGTTCACATGATCAATTATAACCAGTTTCTCCTCAACAAGTTCACGAATAAAATGATGACGAGTGTCAATATGTTTAGTTCGAGAATGTTGAACAGGATTCTTAACAATGTTAATGACACTTTAATTATCACAATAAACAAGCAAGGGTTCAAAAACTGTACCGTAATCAGCAGACATATGCTTCATCCAGAGAAGTTATGTGTAGCAGCTTCCCAACATAATGTATTATGCTTCTGCTGTTGATAAGGAAACATAGTTCTGTTTCTTGCTGAACCAGGTAATCAGATTGTTTCCCATGAAGAAACATCCACCACTTGTGCTTTTTCGATCATCAACACATCCGACCCAATCTGCGTCGTAGTACCCTATTAAGCTTGTCGTCGTATCCTTTGTGTTGGAAAATCCCATGACTTTGTGTTCCACTCACATACTTCAGAATACGCTTAGCTGCTTGGAGATAACTTTCTTTAGGATCAACCTGAAACCTTGCACAAACTCCTACCAAAAAACAGAGATTTGGACGACTTGTTGTTAGGTACAGTAACCCTCCAATCAGACTTTTGTATGATGTAGCATCTATAGATTTCCCTGATTCATCTCTTGAGAGCTTTTCATTTGACCCCATAGATGTCTTTGTTGCCTTGTTGTTCTCTATTCCAAACTTCTGAATCAGATTCTTTGCATATGTGCTTTGATTCACAAAGATCCCATCAGACGTCTGTTTTACTTGCAATCCCAAGAAGTAAGTAAGTTCACCATTCATACTCATCTCAAATTCTTGAGTCATGACTTCAACAAACTTATCAACCATCGTCTGATTGGTAGATCCAAGAACTAGATCATCAACATAGATCTGCACCACTATGAATCCTTCAATATTGTTTTGAGTAAAAAATGTCTTGTCCACACTTCCACGTGTATACCCATGCTCAGTCAGAAACGTGGCTAACCGATCATACCACGCTCTTGGTTCCTGTTTGAGTCCATACAACACCTTGTTTAGCTTGAAAACATAATCAGGATGCTTTGGATCTTCAAACCCTTTGGGTTGTTCAACATACACTTCTTCTTGAAGAAATACATTCAGAATAGCACTGTTAACATCCATCTGATACATTTTGAAATCCATCTTGCAAGCCATTCCAAACAGAAACCTGATATACTCCAAACGAGCAACTGGTGCAAATGTCTCTTCAAAATCAACACCTTCAACTTGTGAGTAACCTTGAGCAACCAGCCGTGACTTGTTCCTTACAACATTCCCATCCTTGTCAATCTTGTTCTTGAAGATCCATTTGGTGCCAACAATATTGACATCTTTAGGACGACAAACAAGAATCCACACATTTAACTGTGAAAAGTTTGACAGCTCCTCCTGCATAGAAGCAATCCAAAATCCATCAAATAGGGCTTCTTTGTATATCTTGGGTTCAATCTTTGACACAAAACAAGCATACTCGATCAATTCAGCAGCTTCTTGCTTCTGTGCCATGAAAGCCATGAACGATGCATTCCTAGCAAGTTGTTTGAAATCAATCTACTTTCCTTGAGTAACTCTTCCCTCCTGAATCTCTCCTATAACATATTTAGAGGAGTGATTCTGATGCGCTTGAGGAGGAACATCAACCTGTTCTGTAGATCGAACACCTGAACTAGACTTTACAGACTGTTGAGGCTCATCATTTTCATCAAATTGTTGAAGTGTCAGCCGAAACGTGGAAGCATCATCAAAGACCACGTTCACCGTCTCTTGAACTATCAAAGTTCGACGATTATACACTCTAAATGCTGTAATTGAACCTCAGTAACCAAGAAACATGCCTTCATCACTCCGAGAATCAAACTTTCCAAAATGATCCTTATCATTCAGAATGTAGCACATGCAGCCAAACACGTGAAAGTAATGTACAGTCGGAGTTTTACCCTTCCACAACTCATAGGACGTCTTTGTAGTTCCTTTTCACATATTAGCACGATTGATGATGTAGCATGTGGTGTTAACAGCCTCTGCCCATAAATTTTTAGGTGCATTACTTCCATGCAACATTGCTCTTGCCATCTCCTGCAATGTTTTGTTCTTGCATTCAACAACACCATTCTGTTGTGGTGTTCGTGGTGCTGAAAACTGATGATCAATATCTTGTTCTAAACAAAAACGTTTGAATAGATCATTCTCAAACTCACCACCATGATCACTTCAAATGAACTTGATGTCTTGACGTTCATTTTTAAGCTGAAGTGCCAAGATCCTGAAGCTATCAAAAGAATCACTTTTCTCACGAAGAAAACGCACCCATGTGTATCTGCTGAAATCATCAACCAAAACAAGAATGTACTTTTTCCCATCAATACTTTCAACTTGAATAGGGCCCATCAGATCCATATGAACGAGTTCCAACAGACTCTTGGACCTAACATCCAGAACAAACTTGTGTTGAGTTTTGACCTATTTTCCCATGCTACAAGGACCACATACAAACTACTGATCTGTTTCAAGCTTTGACAACCCTCTTAACAATCTCTTTGTTAGATAACTGCGTCATAGTCCTAAAACTCATATGACCTAGACGTTGATGCCACATATGAGCTTCACTTTCTGATTTTGCAACCATGCAATATGAACCAGGAACCCACATGTAGCAATCATTTCCTGTACGAACCCCCTCTAAATGAACAGTTTCGTTCTCATCAATAGCTCAAGATTCAGTTCTTGTATAAGTAACATCAAGTCCTGTATCACACAGCTGGCTGATGCTAATTAGATTTGCTTTTAGTCCATCAACAAGGAAAACATTTCAAAGTTTAGGTTCTATTGAACTTCCCGTAGTCCCTTTGCCACAAATTTTTCCTTTAGCACCATCACCAAATGTCACCTTTCAAGCTGTGACCATCTCAAGATCTTGTAGAGAACCTTGTTCTCATGTCATATGTCTAGAGCAACCACTATCAAAGTACCACTTGCTCATTGAGTTACTATTATCACTTTTCTCAGCTGTGAATGCTACTCTGCAGAACAAATCCATTTTCTTAACCCAAATCTGGTTTCTGTTTTTACCATTGAAGGTAAACTTTCGTTGTCTCCAAATTCGATGAACCCTAGATTGAAGCTTATAACACTGATATCTCATATGCCCTTCTTTGCCACAATACCAACACTTTACTGGATGAACCCAATGCGATCCATAATACTGAGTCTTCTTAGATTTCCACCCTAGACAAGCTCGTTGATGTTGATGTTGTACTTTACCTTTTTGCTGCAAGGGTTTGAATTGATCTACATTCTCTGATGAACCAGTAGCCTTGACAAACTTCATCTCTGCAGATTCCTTCCCCTTATAACCCAAACCAAAACTATCATTAGATGTCCTTCCAACAATCAATCGATAGTCTAAATCCTTTGTTCCTTTAGACAGCAATCTGATCTGCTTCATCTGCTCAAACAATCTGCTTTCCAGATCTGCATTCTTAGCTTTGACATCTTTGAGTTCATTCTCAGCTTGTTGCAGCTTTTCAACAGCAACTCGTTTGTCCATCATCAGACGTTTACTTTCGTCTTGTGTTTTAACCACAGATGTCACCAACATGCTCATCTTATCTTTTGTAGTCATATCAAAATCCATCAGACTCTGAATCATCTGTATCAGTTCCTTGGTGCTCAGCATAAATCTGATTCTCACCAGCCTTTTGACCTTCAGGAATAAGGTCTGCGTTTTCTACTTCTTCCTTGTTGTCTTCAATTTCCACAATGCAAAAATGAGCTACAAAGTGGTTCAAAATGTTATCATCCTCGTCATTGTCACTATCAGTATCACTCAGAGTTGTGATTGTTGATTTTTCACTTAATTTGGACAAACATTCATTCTTGGTATGTCCATATCCCTTACACTCATAACATTGTATAGCCATCTTCCTCTTGGCTGATGGACATGCAGATTTAAAGTGTCCATAATCTTGACATTCAAGACACTGTTTGTCAGCTCCATTGTTGTCTCTATCAGCTGTTGGCTTAGCAGACGCCTGATATTCCTTCCTTTTCTCTCTTTCGGCTTTCCGAAGGAACTTTTTCACAAATAATCCAACTTGTTCTTCGAGATTTTCAACTGACTCTCTGTTGTGAGCTGTTTTTTCAGATACAAGAGCAATACTCTTTCCTTTAGTGGTCTCTTCCTTTGCTGTGATCTGAAGCTCATATGTTTGCATCATACCAACAACCTGATCATATCTCATTGTGTCAGAGTTCTGTGACACTTCTAGAGCTGATTGATGACCATGAAACATAGTTGGAAGACATCTTAAGAACTTTTTAACCAACTTCTTGTCTTTGTACGTTTTGCCCAAGATCAGTGCTTCGTGTGCTAGAGCTGACAACTTACTGCTAAATTCTTCAACCGTCTCATCTTCACCCATTGTTAGATTCTCGAATCGTGAGGCCAAGATGTCAATCCGAGTTCTTTTCACACTGCTAGTACCCTCAAAGCCTACTACAAGAATATCCCATGCCTCTTTTGCACTTTTACAGCCTTGTACTTTTTTGAACTGATTGTTGTGCAGAGAGCTGAAAATGGCTGACAAAGCTTTGGAATTCCATTTAGCATACGATCTCTCCTTTGCAGTCCACTGTTTTCTGGGCATTGGTACAGTAGCACCATCTGCATCTTGGACAACAGGATGTTCCCAACCTTCTTCAACCGCAAGCCACGCATCATATTCAATACCTTGTATATGCTGAGCCATCTGGACCTTCCAGTGTCCATAGTTGTCTGGATCCAACTTAAGTGTTTTTGCAAAGACAACTAACTGTTGCTGTGAATTCTCCATCTCGTCCTCAGGATCTAACACCTGCAAACAATAACAAACGTCATGCGGGGCACTGCTCTGATACCAATTGAAATAGCAGAGAATTCAACTAAATTACAAACAACAATTTTAATTACTTATCACGTGACCGTGACGTGACGTCCAACTCATCGTCCCTCACGCATCTTCAGATCTTCCTGTCCATCTCAGAAGAAAAAATATTTTTTTAAAATCAAATCTAACTTGCCTAGAGTGTCCGACACTCCCAAGTTAATAGTGTTTACATCGACAATCACATTGGCACTAAAGTTATCAAATAATCCTGTCACAAGAACAAGACATTCCACAAAATTTATTAGTTACAATCTACTTAAAGAGACAAAATAATGGCTTATGTTATGAAGCAACCAATCTCAATCCTATAGGTCGCTCACTAAAGTAACATTTTCTTAGGATTCTGATGATCTATATAACAACTTGGGGAAAACTCAAAACCAAATCAGATGAGTAAGGGATAACAAGTCTTTGAAAAAGCCAATTGTATTCAAAGATAATTTTTCACAAAATCTCAAATTACTTGCAAAATTTGATGAAAAGTCTGACCTTTTTAAATTGAAACACAACAAACTCCAAACGATATCATCAGGTCTCTCTTGAAAATTGATTCAAAACAAAGAAAAGAGAGTGGAACTCACAGTAGAGAAAATATTGCTAGTGTGGGAAATTAGAAGACAAGTTTTGCCGGAAAAGGAGAGGAGAGGAGGAGGGGAGAAGCGAAGAAGAAGAGAGAAGAAGAAGAAGAAAATAAGGTTTTTATTATTATTTAAAATGGCACAGTTATAATTAAATGAAAATCATAATTTTTTAAAAGATTTTTTTTTCTTAAAAAACTTCGAATGTAAAATGAACTATGTTAAAAATTCACATATTTTTTACACCATTGAAATAATTTGTTCTTATTATATAGACAAGTAAAAGGTCTCATAGGCTACGTATTTGAAACAAAAATATAAGCACACTGACTGAAGTAGCAGGAATCATTTACAAGAATCGATATTAAATATTCATCGTTACTATAAACTCTACGGAATGCTGATAGAAAGATTAGATTCAGCATCCGACCATGTTGAGCCTATTGCCTAGCTAGTGTTCGTGCTTCTAGCAAACTCGCATGAAGTTTTATTATGTATGATCTGAGCAACATTCAGATGAACATTATAAAACAATTATATACGGAAACATTACATCAAACAACACCATAACACAAGAGTAACCAAACCAATTTTAAAAAACTGTTTTCACAATCATGTCCATGTGCAGACATACCCGTTTTTATCAGCCGATGCCAATGGTTTCCCGAACCCACTCCAAGAACAACACAGTATAGGAGATGTATGCTCCTTGAGAGTGTTCACTATCTTGCCTTTAGATATAGACCAAACGTGAACCGTCCCATCTGCAAATCCTGCAGCCACGTACTCATCATCTGGACTTATACATGACCTGCTCCAATTTGATGCCAATCTGTTCCCTGGTGCTCTCATCGTCCCACATAATTCTAAAGTCCGGGTATCGAATACGTTATGCACGTTGTCTCTCCCGCTCGTCAAGATTTTGTTTCCGTTGTGTGACAAGGAGACTGAGGTCACTGCAGAAGAATGTCCAGCTACTTCAGACAGAAGTTTCCCCGTTTGAATATCCCATAACCTGACATGCCCATCCATGTGGCCCGAGAATACTGTGAGTCCATCTACGCTGACGCAGATTGCATTGCAGTTACTGGCAAAGAGTACGGTGTTAGTGCAGTAACCTTTCTGCAAATCCCAAAGTTTTATGGTACGGTCGTAAGCTGCGCTGACAACATGCCGACTAGAGAACTTGCTCACATCCACAGCACAAACCTTATCCGTGTGGCCAGTAAGCGTATGGCGCATCCTACCCGAATTAACATCCCACACACACAAATTTTTCGAGCTGCTTGCTGCTATCACGGATTTATTGTCGTGGGTTAAGGCTAGATCAAGTATATCCCCAAGGGAACCATGTAAGCTTTTGATTAAAGTCCCACTATTGGTGTCCCACATTTTTACTGCTCGGTCTTGCCCACCAGTAAACAAAGTACCAGAGTTATATTCAAAGATTATTGAACCACAGCCACCTTCATGAGCATGGATACGATGCCCACATGTTGATGGAATGGTTGACTCAACAACATGATCTGTTCCATCTTCATTACGGCGGACAATGCCATCAACTTGCTGCCGAGCAAGACTTTCCAAACCATTTGCCTTGAGCTTAGCTAGCATTTCTTCATAGAGAGAATTTGCCTAAGCAAAACAAAAGAATTATGCCCGACCTAACCAATTCAAAGAAGGGAGACAAATAACTCTAACAATAGAGACAAGCATTAAAAAAATTTCCAATGTACCTCGTTAAGACGTTCTGCATCCTGCATCTTCTGCAACATCCACCGATCAATCAACATTTTATTTTCAGACTCTGCTTTTTGAACTCTATTTGTCTTCTCTTCCAGCTGAGCGCGGACTTCTTGGTTTTCAGCAATAAGTACGTCTAGCGTCTTGGTCTTATCCTCTAATTCTTCTTGTAATTTAGTACACTCCTCCCTAAATTACAAATCTATGTTAAGAATTGCACAACATAATTCCATACGGTTATCACAAAAGTATTCCAACCTTTTTTGGGTTAACTCCTTCTGCAAGTCATCAATCAACAACTCTTTCTCTAGTAGAGAAGCTTTTGAAGTTCTGGATTCAGCTACTTCTATCACGAGTTGTTCCGACATTCGGGATTGAGCTTTGTAACATTGCTGTAGCTCTGTTTCCAGTTTTTCTATTTTCTCTTTCCATTCTGACCCCTATATATGTACTCAGATAAGATCAGTACATGTTCCAGATACTCCATAGGATAACGGCAGAACAGACCACATCTATTGACAAGCCAAACCAAAACAAAAGGATTTCATACGAATTTTGAGCCATATAATTGAATTGAAGCAAGCATGAACTACTCTGTGACACAACAGTAATAACATTAAGGAAAAGAAGAGCAGATCAAAGGACGATGAAATGGATTAACACTTTCATCCATTTCGAGGGACACAAGCAAAGGTCTTGTGGAAACAACATAAGCTTCTGAGAAGTAATGAACTTGGAAAAGGAGAGTTCATATGGTATGGCAATATGTAATAAATTCACAAAAGAATGATAAAATTTGCTAATTAAGAAATCAACAAGAATAAAAAGAAGAACCTTTATTTTTCCAACTACTAAGCAACATAATTTGTAATCTTCCATTGTTTTAGCTTCTTATACTAACTGAATAATCCCCCAAAAAATATACAGCTTACAAGCAATGACTAGAATCTAAATTGGTGAAATCTGAAGCAATGGAGAAAGGGAACCAAACAAGGTACCTGAGAGATAATAGGTCTAGAGAGAGCAGAAATCGCAGGAGCATGAGCTCCTT
>JAKUCM010003728.1:0-29382 GCA_023374145.1 Lepidium sativum | reverse complement strand
AGAAGCTTCGAAGGTTTCGGCGCCAATTGAAGCTATCCACAACGCAACTCGTCGCACCGATGTAGATAACGATGCCGGAGTTTCGTCGGATTCCGTTACGAAGAAACCTAATTCCAGTAAATCTGAATCTGGCTTCCCGTCTCTTTCGTCCTCCTCTCAAACTTGGCTACGGACTGTTCGCGGTCCGAATCGTAACCCTAGTAGCTCTAGTTTAGCTCCTTCCGAAGATGATTTAGCCGTAGGTCCAACACCTCCTCCGTCTAAATCTACGCAGGAGGATGACGGAGTTTTGATGGGACCACCGCCGCCGCCAAAGAGACTCGGGAACGTTAATGATTCTGATGATGAGGGGGATATGATCGGTCCACCGCCGCCGCCTCCGGCTGCTACCTCTGATTCGGATGAAGATGAGGATGACGAGGATGTTGATGATAGCGAGGAGAATCGTTACCAGATTCCATTGAGCAATGAGATTCAGCTCAAGGGACATACAAAGGTATACTTAACAATCTATACTCTTGTTTGAAGTACTCTCATGACGACTTTGAATTCGAAATTGAACAAATGTTGGTTTTTGTGTTATCAGATTGTTTCATCTCTGGCTGTTGATAGTGCTGGAGCAAGGGTTCTATCAGGAAGCTATGACTACACTGTGCGTATGTACGATTTCCAAGGGATGAATTCCAGACTTCAATCTTTTAGGCAAATCGAACCATCTGAGGGGTCACCAAGTTCGCAGCTTGAGCTGGAGGTCCCACTTCTGGTCAATTTCTATGCGTTACTGGCTCTGCACAAGCTAAGGTATATACAAATGCTTCATGACGACATTCCTCATTGATTCTCTTTTCAATTCCTTATCGTTTATGAATTGCTCACTCTCGTTTCTTCTTTTGAATCTCAGATTTATGATCGAGATGGTCTTACTCTTGGTGAGTTCATGAAAGGGGATATGTATATTCGTGATCTGAAGAACACCAAGGGACATATTTGCGGGTTAACTTGCGGAGAATGGCATCCAAGGACTAAGGAAACGGTTCTGACTTCTTCGGAAGACGGGTCTTTGCGTATATGGGATGTTAATAACTTCCTAAGCCAAACGCAGGTACTTTTTTAACAAGTCTATAGTCACATCACCAGTTTCTGATCTTTGCAATTCTTCTCAAATAATTTTTTTTAGCTTAAGCCAGTGGTATCATTTAACTTATTACTGGAACAGGTTATTAAGCCAAAGCTTGCTAGACCAGGGAGGGTTCAGTTACAACCTGTGCTGTGGGACCGTGATGGAAAGCGTATTGCCGGTGGCATAGGAGATGGATCTATACAGGTAATGATTCCAAAGACTCCCTCTGATTACATTATGTCAAGAAAGTTTGTGTTCCATCTACTTTAACACGCTTAGAATTCAATAGAATTTGGCTAGATTAATGGTCTTATATCTTTTCTTGTTTTTCAATCCAGATTTGGAGTCTCAAGCCGGGATGGGGAAGCCGACCAGATATATACGTTGGGAAGGCCCACACTGATGATATAACCTCTGTAAAGTTCTCTAGTGATGGGAGAATTCTTTTATCAAGGAGTTTTGGATGGTTCCCTAAAGGTAAACCTTAAACCATATCTCCCTTTTGACCAGTTTGCCCAGAAATAGAAACTAAACTCTTTGTTTAATCTTGAACAGGTCTGGGACTTGCGGCAGATGAAAGACTCACTAAAAGTTTTTGATGGTCTCCCTAATAACTATCCCCAAACTAACGTAGCCTTTAGTCCAGACGAACAAATAATTCTGACTGGAACATCCGTGGAGAAAGACAGCACAACAGGAGGCTTGCTCTGCTTTTACGACCGCACTAAACTCGAGATTGTTCAGAAAGTCGGAATATCTCCAACTTGCAGCGTGGTGCAATGTGCTTGGCACCCGAGGGTTGAATCAGGGTAAACATCAACGACATTGAAAGCAGTTTTCCCTTCCTATAGAGTGTTATCAACTTACACTAAGAGGGTTTTGTCGCTGTAGATATTTGCAACATCAGGAGACAAAAGCCAAGGAGGTACTCACATTCTTTACGACCCAACTCAAAGCGAGAGAGGCGCGTGCATCTGTGTTGCACGTGCACCAAGGAAGAAATCTGTAGACGATTACCAAACCAGAACCAGTAATACACAATCCTCATGCATTACCGTTGTTCAGAGACGCCCCAAGCCGTAAACGACAAAGGGAGAAAACATTGAAGGATCCAATAAAAGCCCACAAGCCTGAGGTTCCCATGTCAGGTCCTGGTCATGGTGGAAGAGTTGGAACTACTGGTAGTAGCTTATTAACACAATATCTTCTCAAGGTAAAGAGCCTCAGTTTCCATCTTACTCGACTTTGCGATTCGGGTTATTAATGTACTGAAACATTGTTGTTTGTGTGTATTTTGCAGCAAGGTGGGATGATAAAAGAAACGTGGATGGAGGAAGATCCAAGAGAAGCGATACTGAAATACGCAGAGGTTGCTGTTAAAGATCCCAAATTTATTGCACCTGCTTACTCTCAAACCCAGCCTGAGACCATTTTTGCTAAATCTGATGATGAAGAGGAAGAAGGTGACGTCAAAAAATAATTAGCATCTCCAAAATACTCACTTTTCTTAACGAATATTTCGCTGTATAATGCTCATACCATTACACATTTGGAAAAAAATATGGTTATATAAAATTTGATTTGAGAAAAAGAGAGCATAAACTGATTTCGTCTGAGAATTATTGCTAAACATATAATCACAAGCACTTGAAAATTAAGCAAAAAGGGGTTTTCAAGTGTTCTATACAACTTTTAACAAAACAAAAAGCTTCTACTGAGTGGTGATTAATTTACAAGAGCAACAAAGATGTTTTCAAACAAGTTTGCTAAAGACAACCATATCTGTCTCTGTTTTCTCGTTTTCTTACTTTTCTACTGTTAAACATTCTTAAACATCACCTGTTAAGTCTTGTCTCTGCGTATAAAGGGTGATAAAGTTACCCTCTTTTGTTTCTTCCATTTTTTTCATATCATTTTACCTCGGTTTTGGTTTTCTTCAGTTTGTATTTGTAAAAGTTGGAGATGGAGACAAAATTATCTTTAGAGCCGCCCGTTCTCAAAGCTCGATAGCCGCGAGTCTGATAAAACACTAAATTGTTGTGTGTCTACAAATAACTGCAAAACCGAGAATAACAAAAAATAGGACTTGTAAGCCTCTAGATTCAATGAAAATATTGGTAACTGAAGCCAAGATTAGGATTAGGATTTTGTACCTTAATGAAAGGTCGGTCTCTACCAGGAAATGAATCAATAAAACTATCCTTTAGAAGCAAAGAAACCTGAGAAAGAAAGATTGAGATAGTGAGAAATCGAGAGAAAACTATTCTGGTTACACTTCATAGTAAGAGATATAAGCAAGTACCCTGTCACTATTGGATTGAACACTTGTTATGGTGTGAGAGTGTAAATCTGAGCAAAGAGACTCCATGTAATCTCTCATTACTGTCAAGAATTTAGTAGCTGCTTCTGCCTGAGATATAGTCAGTCGTATGAAATCAGGTTAAGTTGTTTTAAGTTTTTGTACAATTTTAGAACATGCATTGGGTCAATACTTACTTGCACTTCATCACATTTATAAACCGGGTGTCTTTTAGCGGTCGAGTACTGATGAGCCATTGTGGCGTGGATTGGAGCCAACTCAGCCATAAGTTCTCTACAGTGAGGCAATGCTGGCATGTTACATATTTTCACCTGAAATAAACATTATTTGCATTACATACCTTTAGAATTTGTCCTTTTATCAGTTTCAGATACTGAACAGAAGAAAGAAATAAGAGACTTTCATGATAAGGTCACAATACCTGATTGTTGACGATGTCAACTAGGATACGATTAGATGTCTTGACCTTCCATTCTATAGGTTTACTGTGTATACCGACCTGTCAAGTGGGCAAACATAGACCGTATGAGAAACAAGAAACCTATGTAGTTCATAATGTTCGATGCAACATAAACTAAATTTTTGGGACTTTCATGGTTTATTAGACTGATGAATATTCGACTCCTCAGAAAAAGTAATCATCTAGCTATTAAAGACAGGGCAAGAGTTACTTTAAGGAATGTATACTTACAAGGAAAGGGACTGGTGCCTCGAGGAACTCAAACATCCTTCCGGGCAGAACCTGAAAACAACAGAGAAGTTACGACGAGGAAAGCATCTGAGAAAATAAAGAAATAATAAGTAAATGAAAATGGTCAATTGTTGTTCTCCTGATGTCAGGTTTACCGGAAGCAACAGACTTTGCCACTGAAATGGCCGAATCATTGGGATAAGAGATAGTACTATTGCTGACAAAACACCCTGCAATAGTTGTATGTCAGTTCAAGTGACCATTTCCCTTTGAATCTCCCCAGTTAATGACTAACAAGAAGGCAGATTAACCAACCAGATTTGGGCATATAACGATGATTTGCTTCTCTAATAATACCCCAGCAAGCAGTGACATAATCTGGAAGGAAGAAAATACTTCGTAACTTCAGATATTTGTTTCCTCAGAAAACACAAACGCCCGGCAGAAAGAAGAGAAGAACATCCGACACAAAATACTAGGAATTTATGAAAATCTATAAATCGTTCTAGAACCCAAAACTCAACCACCAAAAGAAAAAGTAAGGATACTAGAAGAGGTCATACAGTTTCAAGAGAAAGGATACGACAAACTGTTGCTGTTGTCCACATTGAGAGACCCATGGCCTCCTCAGCAGCTGCCAACCTTGCATTTATCTTTAGCAAAGAATAAGAAAAGTCATTTAAGATGGATTTGTAAAGTACAGAAACGACTACAAAAAGATAATTTCCTTAAATATACCTCGGAAGAATCTGAGGAGCAAATACATTCTTCTGACAATCCTAGAGCTGAAACTGGAGGACGGGTATACGCGATGGATTGTAAATGTTCCAGCGGGTGGAAAATTATTTCACTTCCACGGGAAGGAATTGCCAATGAATGGTAGCCGCAAACTAATTGTAACGAATCATTGCTGTGTTCCTATCAAGGGCAATAACAGTATATGAGGACAATAAGGAAGAGATAATAAAGTAACTAAAGTGGTGACGTTACAAGTAATCTCGTTACCTTAGCCCATTCCAGTATTAAATCATCTCCAAAATCATTTTCGCTATTTGATAAATCATCAATCTCATCTGACAACACACTTCTAGCTGAACTGCCATATATAAAAATGTAATTTTGAAATTATACTGGTAATAAACTGAATCATACCATTAATTGAAGTGGTATAAGAAGTGGTTAGATAAACTTTTGATGGAAAACAATTGCGTTAAGTTACCTGAACACTGAATCACAGCTTTCATTACGCTCTATCTGTTGTGTCTTAGGATCAGCACAAGTAACCTCTGGAGAAGTGAGGCCATTCCTATAGCTTTGCGACGTTCTTTGGGGGGCATCTAACTGGTTCTCAGATACTTCAGAAGACTTATCATCGCAACAATGGAAAACTTTTCTTCCATCTCTTTCTATTTCCTTTATCTGACTTACATCTGAAGTATCACTGGTGGCAACACTACTTGGAGACTGAGGTTCTGCAAAGTTCGCAATGTCGCTATCAGATATCAATCCGGCAGCAGCGGCCGTGAGTGCCATGACTCCATCGACCGGTATTGCAGAAGCCATCCAATCATTAGGGTTGCTACGAGGTGAAGAAACACGACTATCAATTTGATCATTTGTCCTGGAAATTGATGGACCATAGCATGCAGCAGCAAGAGACATCTCACTAACAAATTCGGTTATCCGTTTTAGACGCTCCTGTGCAATCATACTACATCAACAAGTGAACCACCTTCAGCGTAAGTATTTTGGTCTCTGTTTAATGCAAGTGAGAGTCACTACTAAGAGTAAGCTATCTTATGTACCTGTTTAACATCTCAAAGTGTAGTTCAAAAAAAGGAACTCTGGTCAGCAAGCAATAGCATCGAGGTGCAGAAACCAAAAAACGACTGCCTCCTCCAGATGAATGCAAGGGTGACGCAGTGCTTAATACACCAGGGGGTCTCTGAACAATCTCCGAGACATGTAAACAAACACCATACAAAGTGGCATCATCTGCTACCTGATAAATAATTTTTGATTGCCTCGTGTTAGCTTTTACATGACTAGTGGATGTCTGATGTCTCACTAATAAAATTAAAGGGGTGTATAGAAAAGACAGGTTACCTTGAACGAAAATATGAACGATGAATCATCTCTGCCTAAATGTTCCTGCAGCAAACTCAAAAATATGTTATGTAAACCAATATTTCAACTAGCATAGGTGAACTATAGAAGCTCATACAAATAATTTTGTAAGAAATATATTCCGACCTGTCCATATACAAGCTCATTTAGATCACTGAGAGATGGAGTTCTCTCCAAAAGCCGGGCCTGTTAAGAAAAATCACAATTGAATAGTCTTAGTTGGCTGCATTTGTCACAGAATAATCTAAAGATGATGAAATGATATGAATCAAGTTTACGTAAATTCTCAAATTAACCGAGATCGCTCAGAACTAATAACATACAAATGCACATTGACGGTCATTTAAAAATATGAAGAGGCACACACCATACATATCATACCTTGACACCACCAGGAAAGCAGAAAGTTGCTAGATCCTTTGGACGCATTGCTACCTTCTTCCCAGGAGGGTATTTAAAAAGAATCTGAACATGGAATGAAAGTTAATAAAGAGAAGAAAAACAATTAAATAAGCCATGAAGCAGAACAGACGCATGTAACTATTTGAAGCGGCAAACAAGAATGTATAAAAAATAAATAAGAGTGGCAAACAAAGTAGACAACACGACCAAAAAAAACCATGAAAAAAAAGAGAGCAGAATCCGTGTCTTATGTCACAACTCTAAGCATGCCCAAAAGGCCAAAACTATTGGAATTCAGAAGTTAAAAACCAAAGTAGCACAAACCTGTGGCTCCAATATTGGAAGTTGAGGTCCACAGTGACGGAGTATTCTGAAGTCTGCCACTTCATACCTTGACATCTCCATCTCCCATTTCTTTCTTCTACGGAAAGCCTCCTCCACCGGCTTCAAATTTGTTTCCGGATGAAGCCCCACAATGATAAAATGTTCAAATAGTGAGGTTGGCTCCTTTATTTTTGTTTGATCCTAGAATGTTTATCAAATGGAAAACATTAGTCAGCCAATATGCTATGCGAAACCAGTGTTAGAAGATTAAATGGAAGAAGAACTACGTAGCCAAAAACTTGTTTCAAAGATTTGATTAGGACACCCTAGAGAGATTGAATACCAGAGCTTTTGAAGAGTGGAGCTGGTACCACTGTCTTTTTTGGTTTGCTAAGACCTCAGGATTAAAAGTGGGCCGATTATCATCACGCAGATTGCTGACCCCGCGCCAAGCCTTTTGCATCTGTGTTTTTAATCTCTGAAAACTGTTTGTGCGTCTGTGTCCAGAAGTCCCTATCTCACTTTGGGTGCGCCTATGTCCTAGTGTTGGTAACTGCGGTAAGACCGGGCCATTGAAATATACATTTTGAATTGCGTCTCCAGCTACTTTAACGGCATCAGAAGTAGATGGTGAAGATTCTTGCTGTCCTATAACTTCTCTCATTTCCATCTTCCTAATACTTGTGTCACTCACTTGTGTCTCGCATCTTAGACTCTGTAGTTCATCATCTTTTTCGCTCGAATTATCTTCACTATCGTTTTCCAACACCCTGTTTTCATCTCTATTTTCACATCTATTACATGTTCCTGTATCTTCTTTGGTTCCACCCTCCTTAAGATGACAGAGGTCATCTGCTTTAGCTTGATCGTTTGCCACTTCTGTATCCTGTGTATTAATCTCTCTACTAAGAGTATTATCATCCCTATCCGGTGAGCCTGAACCAAATTCTTCGTTATCCTTCGTTACAAAACCGAGTACCTTTCCATCTCTCTCCAACACAGCTTGTTCGTCAACCCTTTCCAAAGCGCCATACTGCTCCGGTCCATCTCTTTTCCCAACGCTCTCTGATGAGCAACACCTAACTTCGTTTCCACTGCTAGAATTCAAACTGTCAGGTTCATCTTCCATTGCATCTACTTCTGGAGAAGCGCTATCATTTTTCCTAGACGTATGGAGTTCATCCCCTTGTTCACACTTATTCAACATATCTCTTTCATCATGTCCCTCCAGTAAGTTCGGTTCATCATTTTCTTCATCTCTTTCACTCTTTAAGGGACTCCTCTCACCATCTCTTTCCACCAGGGCCTGTCCTTCACTCCCCAGGGTACCTACTTGCTCACTACTTATCAATACCTTCTCCACAGAAGATGAATTCATTTCCTCTTCTTCCAACGACCTACTTTTCTGAATTACGTCCAATGCATCTGTCTCATGAATTTCTTCTACATCCCTATTCAATGTTCTCCACCCATCTCCATCTCCATCCCTAAAATCTTCCATATCCTTCTTCGTCGGGAATCCTAATATTTCATCTCTATTTCTATCTCCCCGATGAACTGCCAACACGTCTCCCTGCATATCTGTATCAAAGCTCGGCTTCATACACTACCATACTTCCCTAACACAACATCAGCAAAAATCATTAACTAACATACCCCAACTTTCTCCTAAAACACACAAATAAGATAAACATCAATAAACTAGCCAGAAGCAAAGCAAAACACTATCGAAGAAAAATGAATCGTATTCCTGAAACATTTCTGTGAAAACCTAAAGGAACTTGAAGAATCAATCTTAAGATCTTATAAACCGCCGCCTTATATTAATAACGAAACCCTAATTCCATGGCACGAATTCAAGGTTCCAGCTAAGGAAATCAACGAATATGATCACAAAAGTAGTGAAGTAAAATCAGGAATTTATGAACAAAGATACCTCCAAATCTTCCAGCAACATCGATGTTCCTGAGAATATTTATTTTTATTTTTACGAATTCAAACAAAGAAAAATCCAAAAGGAGCTTGTAACGGAAGCTTTGATTAATGGAGGGAACGAAATGAATGCACGGTGAGAAGATTGTGAAGAGATTACAATTGAACAAACACAAAAGTGGAATTGTTTCTTCTTTTTGCCTCTTGTGTGGGGGTGAAAATGGCAGATAAATAAAGTTGGTACTAAAAATAGAATTTTACGGAAAAGGTGAGGTTATACTTGAGACCAGGAAAAGAACAGCTCAGGTGCTATATTGTTTCTTTACTTTATTCGTCTTTGACCCCTCACGTTTTTTTTGCTTCATTTCTCTCTATAAAAAGTGGCCTTCATGTTATGACAAAAATCTGTATTATTCAATCAAATCAAAATCTATATACCAAAAAAAGAATATCCAATCTGTTATTCTTGGGTATAGTAGTCACAAGGAATGGCCATTCGGATCAAATCGACCGAACCAAAATTTTCGGTTTTTGGTCTAATTTTGGTTTATTCATAAAAAACCGATCAGAATCTAATTATATTTGAATTTGGTTCTTGATTCGATCGGTTCGGTTATCTTAAATTAGAATTTTATGTATTTTAACAAAAAACCTGAAAAATTGAAAATCCGAACCGAAAAAACCGAACCGATGTAATTATTTATGAAACTGAACCGAACCAAAAATTTAGTTCGATTTAATTCGAAATCAATTTTAAAAAATCGAAAAAACTGATAACTAAAAAAACCAAATTGTTCGGTTCGGTTAAAACTGAATGCCTGGTCATAATAATATAAAATATGGTTACTAATTTCTCCATGATTTGGGCAAAACTGAACTAATGAAAAGTTTTCAGGCGAATTTATGAAACAAGTAAAAGTAAGAAGTGGTAGCTTGTAAACGTTGAAAATTGGAGTTGACTTTGAACGTGCGATGGCGCTTTACCGAACAAAAAGATAATGTCTCTCTCACGCGCTACTATTCAATCTCAGCCGTTGGATTTGACTGTTATACGAGATCCCTTTGACTTTAAATAAACAAAGATCATGAAAAGTTGACCGACGAGAAAGATTTTTTTTGTTATAAAGAAAAAAACGAAAAAAGAAAAAAGATTTTTGTTACAAAATGATACTATTTGGTTCTTTTATTATAATAATAAATTGATACTATTTGTTTCCAAATTAAGTAATCAAATCAATAAAATTAATAAAGTAATTTTTTGACTGTATAGTTTGAAATAATAGTTGTTAGAACGTAGAGATAACACGAAAAATAATTTTTTTTTAATATTGGGTCACAACTGATCGATCCATTAGTCAAGTTCTTGCAAATGCAAGTGGAGAGACTCGATCCCAGAATGTGCAAGTGTGCATGCTTCTTGTGAACTTACTACTTGCGCTAAATGCCACTTACACAAACTTTTAAGTTGGACTTATGTCATCTTTCAATCAAAATATAATTTAATAATGCTTGTTTTTTTAACATGTAGCAATTAAGTATAATGAAAATTTATAATTATCTTTCTTTTGTCGTTGTTAATTAATTTCTAAAATTTAAAATTTTCTTCCCTAACATGATGATTTCACATGCCTACGATTTTTTTTCACTTCCTTTTTGTTCACAACAATTCCGCGCCAACTCAACTATAGGGTTGATACTCTTGCAAAGTTTGTTTGGAAGACAGATTATAGTTGATTGTAATTGGTTTGTGTCAATGCACGTTATATAAATTATATGTTGATAAAATAAAATTGGATCGAAGACATATAGTTGTAGTAATAGTCAGTTTACAAATTTTTAAACATCATAATTTAATTATTATAATAAAAAATATAGAAAAAGAAATAGATGAAGTTTTTTAATTTAATTATAAAAATATAGTTGAAAAAAATTTAATTGGAAAATAGCAGTCAAAGATGGCAACCAATATTAAGGTTTTTTTCTCTTTTTCTTTCAAATAATAGTCGAGAATCAATAATTAACAAAAGCGACTAACTAAATCACAAAGGTAATTTGTTCACTAAACCAAATAGACCCATATTGGTAAGTGGTAAATTTTTCATCATCAACCCAATTTCCATTGAGTTTAGGCCCAATAGGCCCAATAGGCCCATATTCAACACATGCAAAATTCGTCAAGCTATCTATCAATTTGCACAACATCTGTTCTCTCAAAATCCCTAAATTTCTTTCCTCGGAAGTTTCCATTGATTGCTGCTTATGGCCTCGATTTTTTCTCTAGGTTAAGGTCTGTAGTCAGTGAAATCAAGTCCTTTATTTTTCTAGAATTTTATCAATTTACTGAATTCAGGTATTCATACAAGCCTTCTGTGTTCGAATTTCGCGTTTATTTGAAGAATTCGTGTGTTCGGTGTCGGAAAATCATCGATGGGTTCGGAGAATCAAGTCGTTGTTGATATTAGCTCAGGGGAGGAAGAGGTCGATATACAGTTAGATACAGCATACTCTAAGTGGCTAAACGAAACAATCGAATCCGTCGATGAGAAATCGGACAGTACGGATGTAGTCGAGGTACTTTCTGAGGTGAAAGGTGGTATTGATTCTCAGTATCGGCTCTCTCTCTCTCTCTCTTTTTTTTTTTTTTTTTTTTTTTTTTTTTTTTTTTTTTTTTTTTTTTTTTTTTTTTTTTTTTTTTTTTTTTTTTTTTTTTTTTTTTTTTGTGATAAATCAGCCAAGGATGATGACGATGATGATGAGGTGCTTGTAACTGGCCAAAAGGGTGAGGTATAATCTACTTGACCTTGTCATTTCTGATTTCTCTTTCGTTAAAAAAAAATCGAATTCGCGTGAGAGACATAGTTCTTCTTCATTCAGATTCTACATGCAGTGCTCTTATTTAGCTATGAGGCTTCTTAATTGCATGAGTAGTAAACGAAATTGAAGCTATACCAGTTTTGTTTTAACTGTCGTTTGTCTAAAACAGGTCTTGAGATCAGTTTTTTAGACAGCAATGATCTTATAAATCTCTTTTGTTGAGATTACCCACAAGATATTCAGTAATAAGATATATTCAGATCCTTTAGTGACTTCCTTTGAATATGTGTGTTTATATGGTTCTTCTTACTCGTCTTCTATTTGTTCTTGAGCTTAAGTATTTAACAAACAGAGTTGATTTGAAAATAATTAGGGAATGGATGTTCATTGAAGTGTTTAGTGTTATTGTATACTAATCAATGCATCATCGAAGTGTTTTTTATGTGCTACATCTTTATGCAGGTGTTGTGCACTTAAGTTTCCCTAATGTCAAACGCAAAACTATTTGTTTTGTAGATAGCATGTAGAGATTTCCCTCATCCTCGACATTCTTGTGCTAAGTACGCATTCAATTCAACATCACACGAGAAGTACTGTGACATGGTAACCATCTAAAGCTTCTTTCTTTTATTTTGCACAGAGCTTTAGCGGATTCTTTGTTTTCCGGCTAATCCTTTTATATATTTTCCTTTGGCTTCACTATCAGTGTCACTGTTATGTGTGTGACATCCGTGCTCCATGTTCATACTGGTGTATTGGTGTCTCCAGCATAGATCATTGTCATGCTAATGATAAAGAGAAGATATGGAAGAATCAACGTGAATACTTCAGAACTGGATGCTTGCCCACTCCACCTTCTTCGAAAGCTACTCAAAATATCTTACGGTTGTCCCAAAACAGTTTGCCACATAACCAGGTTGGGATTCGCCCTTGTTCATCATCTACCCGTGTTGATAATCCCTCAAACGTCAGATATAGGAAAAGAGTGAGGCATTCGCGTACACACAGTCCAGGCCCTCCAGGGGTGCGGAATTGTCAGTTGCAGTCAGTGAGCAATGTCCGCAACAGCATGATCCATAATCATAAGGATAGAAGTTCTTACAGGTTTAACATAAGATCCCGAGTAGCCTCTTCTGCGGGAAATGTTAACAGCATTCGAGTGGGTCTTTATAGCAATGCTCAAGTTTCACAATCCAGCCAACCTAGCTCTTCCTTAGTTGCACCGACAATAAACACGGATATGTACACTCAACAACGCAATTATCAGCCCAATTTTAGTGACCATTGCACAACGGTACCTGGTTCCCAAAGTAACGTGTACACTAGCTATTCAGACCCAAACCTATGTGGTAGTGGAAGTCAGCAGTTTCAGACAAATGTGGATCTGTTTGCTCCGCGTGAAACTCCTCTTACTTCTGAGCAAGCAGAGACGGTACAAGTACAACAACAACCGGTGACTAATGAAAACGTCTTGCAGACCAAACTGTCAGATTTTGAAAACTGGCTAATGGACAATTCCAATCAATCTGGACCGGTTAACCCGTTGCCTGGACCGGTAGATCAAGACTTTGTTAGTACCTTGACATTTGATTTCGAAAACTTCTTGAATGACTAAAACAGTCTCTATCGTTCGCAAGTTAACTCTATCGATTGTTATATAATTGTAGAGTGAGATTAGATCCATGAACTACGACTACGTTTGTGTATATCATGTATTAGCTATTTCTACAATATTCTCAGCAAAATATTTTTAAGATCATATGGAAGATGGTGGTCTAATGGTGAACGAAAAGACGGTCTTGTTCGTTTGTTGGTCGTACCAAAAAAATAGTTTTTGTTGGTCGTACCAAAAAAATAGTTTTTGTTGAGGGTAAATTAATAATTTTAAATTATAGTCGTCGTAAATCGCTAAATAAAACAGTGATAAAAAATTGTAATCCGCTGGTTGCTAGTGACTGCTCGTTGCAACCGATCGTTGAACCAGCGACTACGAAATAGATCGCGGTCGCTGGTCACGATCATCAGCGATCTGCAAACGAACAAGGCCTACTAGAAGATAATATATTAATTTAATTACGAAGAAAAGAAAAAGAATTAAGACCCACTAATACTATTCTAAATTCGGCCCATGTAAGAGTGATAAGCCCAATAAAGTTCCTCCAAACGGCCAAAAAAGAAACGGTTTTTTTGGTGTGGATGTGACGGTGAGAAACGGCCAGCAATTTTGTCGTTTGGAGGAGCGTATAAATCACGCGCATAAGAGAGCGCGTAGGTGTAGAGTCCTTACATAATGATCGCTCTCTTTTTTTTTTTGGTTTTCCTTTCTCCGAAAACAGTCTCACTACGGCAATACACTACCCTACGCTCCTTCCCACCATCAGCATTAAATTCTCTCTCTCTCCGATTTCTTCTGCTTCGACTTCACTTTACTCTCCTCGCCGGAGAAGCTCTCCTTCTTCGTTTCTTCTACCTTACTCGAAACGTCACACACTCTCGGCTCTGTTTCTTGCTCTGTACAGATCTCGAGCCGCATTTCGTGGATCTGTGAAATCGCGTTAAAACCTACTCGTTTTTGTCTAACTCTAGGGTTTTTTAATTTCTTCGGTAGAAATCAGTGTCTGCGAAGCTTTGAGGAAGTTATGGTTCTAGAGAGGCTTCCTTTTGATCTTCGGAGAATGTCCGGTTTAGCCGTCAGGTTTTGGTGTTTCTGTTACTGACCAATGGTGGTTTTTGAGTGTCCATAATATGAGGAGCTTTGCGATGGTTCTACTGCTGTTTCTCCTTCTTCACTCTCTCGGCTCCTTTCCCATATGCTTTGGTATGAACTACTTGGTTAATTGATGTGTCTGCTTGGTGAACAGATTTTAGGAAGCGATTTAGGTAGGAGAAATTAACCTAGCTGAGGTTTTTTTTTTCCTTTTACTTGACAGCTCAAGATTAGCTGATGGCTATATTTAGAATTGTTTATTGGATATATTTAGAAGCTAACTTTATTATGTATAAAGTAAACAAAAGGTTAGTTATATGATTTGGATTCATTAACTTTGGAATCTGATATTTTGAAGCTTGAGAGCGATGATGAATCTCCCCACGTTTTGTTTCTTATTTAGCACTCAACTTTAAATTGCTCATAAAAAAAGCCACAATGAGCTAATGATAATATTCTGTATATGCCTAAGAGAGGGTGCAGTATCTATTTTGTAGAGACATTCTATTTTTTCAATGCGATGGATATCTGCATGTATAGAAAGATTTCTTTTTGTAGAATACTTATCAGCATTTTCTATTATCTTCAGCTCGGCTATTTCCAATGAGCTTGTCATTTACCCGATTAAGATCACATCAAGTGCATTTTTTTCATTATCATCCTAATCCATCAGTTTCTCCGACGTCGTTACCAGGTCAGCAAAGGAATCCCTTTTGTCACATATTCTAAACAAGTATAGTAGTATAGTTATAGTTCTAAAATATCAATTTCTTTCCATTTTCAGCATTTCCCCCCAGCCCAAGCAGCATTCCACCAATAAGGCACAAGGGTCACCACCGTCATCGTCGCTGGCATTTAAGACGTAATGTGACCGCAGTTTCACCGTCATCAAGTGGTAATTTCTTCAATTGTTGATTATTATGCGTCCTATGCTTATGAAAGGATAGTCTTTTACTAGTTGTATCTTTTTTCTTCTTTAACTAAGGGCTAGTAATATTACTTCAGACTTCAGTTGATAGATAAGGAAGTATTAATTACTCTTTCATGTGTGTTTCTGTTTTGTTCTTTTTAATAGACTGTCAACAGACATGCGTGGAGCCTCTCACTCCGACTCCCTTTGGTTTACCTTGCGGTTGTGTTTTCCCCATGAAAGTTCAGCTTCTACTGAGTGTCGCTCCTTTTTCTATTTTTCCCGTGACCAACGAATTAGAAATTGAGGTTGCTGCTGGAACATACCTGGAACAAAGCCAAGTCAAAATAATGGGTGCCAGTGCGGACAATGAAAATCAAGGAAAAACAGTGGTGGATATTAACCTTGTTCCGCTTGGGGAAAAATTTGACAACACTACGGCAACTCTTATTTATCAGAGGTTCCGGCACAAGAAAGTGCCTCTTAATGAGACTATATTTGGTGATTATGAGGTTACACACATAAGTTATCCAGGTAAACTGATTTTTTTCTGATGCATGTTTCTACCTTTTTCTTTTCATTGTTTGAATCTCTTAACTTCATTCAGGAATTCCTTCTTCTTCACCATATGGAGATTTCTTGGGAAGTGCCCCAACTGCAAGTACTGGAGGCCTTCCAATAACTGCAAATTTTGCCAACAAAAGCCAGGGAATAGGGCTTAGAACGATTGCAATCATTGCCTTGTCAGGTTTTGTGCTCATTCTGGTTTTGGTTGGAGCTATATCTATAATTGTGAAATGGAAACAAATTGGGAAGTCATCTAATGCTGTTGGCCCAGCATTGGCTCTATCAATTCACAAAAGGCCTGGTAATTTTGTCCTCTGACTTTTTAACAGATAACTCGCATTTGTAGCTTTTATAGACAGGGTGCATTGTGTGCATCTATTTCGGAATTGCTCTGAATTTTTACATGCCTTACAGGTGCTGGATCTATGTTTTCTAGTAGTGCCAGAAGCTCGGGATTAGATTCTATGATGTCTTCCATGGCTACATGTGCTTTATCTGTTAAGACCTTCACACTTTCTGAGCTCGAGAAGGCAACTGATAAATTCAGTGCTAAGAGGGTTTTGGGTGAGGGCGGATTTGGTCGTGTTTATCAGGGGAGCATGGAAGATGGAACTGAGGTTGCAGTGAAGCTGCTAACGAGGGACAATCAGAATCGAGACCGTGAATTTATAGCAGAAGTCGAGATGCTAAGCCGTTTGCACCACCGCAATCTTGTGAAACTAATTGGAATATGCATTGAAGGCCGTACACGTTGCTTAATTTATGAGCTCGTCCACAATGGAAGTGTTGAGTCCCACTTGCATGGTGACATAATCTTATTATCTGCACTTTTAAAAATAATATCTCAATAGAATCCATCATTTTTCGTTGCATCACCATCTAAAACCTGGTTTTCCGGGTGTAACAAACAGAAGGAACACTTGATTGGGATATGCGGTTGAAGATTGCACTTGGAGCAGCGAGAGGACTGGCGTATCTCCATGAAGATTCAAATCCCCGAGTAATACACCGTGATTTCAAGGCCAGCAATGTTCTCCTAGAAGATGACTTTACTCCAAAAGTATCAGACTTTGGACTGGCTAGAGAAGCAACTGAAGGAAGTCAACATATTTCCACTCGAGTCATGGGAACCTTTGGGTAACATCTCTTCCTACTTGTCTTGTTTTGAAAAGCCGATCTCATGCTAAATTGGTGAATACAGACACTTTGGTTAAGTGACGGACTTACATTGACCACCCTTGAAATAATTGCAGGTACGTTGCTCCTGAGTATGCAATGACGGGGCATCTCCTTGTAAAAAGCGATGTCTATAGTTATGGTGTGGTTCTACTTGAGCTTCTAACTGGTAGAAGACCAGTAGACATGTCTCAACCTTCGGGAGAAGAAAACCTTGTGACATGGGCGAGACCCTTACTAGCCAACAGAGAGGGCCTGGAGCAACTGGTGGACCCTGCATTGGCTGGAACATACGACTTTGATGACATGGCGAAAGTGGCTGCTATTGCCTCGATGTGTGTCCACCAAGAGGTCTCGCACAGACCATTCATGGGTGAAGTAGTGCAGGCACTGAAACTTATATACAACGATGCAGATGAGACCTGTGGTGACTTTTGCAGCCAGAAGGACTCATCGATACCGGACTCTGCTGACTTCAAAGGAGATCTGGCTCCTTCGGATAGCAGCTGGTGGAATTTGACACCTCGGTTAAGATATGGTCAAGCTTCTTCGTTCATAACCATGGAATATAGTTCAGGACCACTCGATGACATAGAGAACCGGCCTCACTCTGCCTATAGCAATCCTGGAGAAGGAGGCATGTTTCTACCTAACAGATCAGGTCCATTACGACCCATGCGTAGTAGAAGAAACTTCTTTAGATTGAGAGGAAGCATGAGTGAACATGGTGGACCATCGTCGTCTAGACAACTTTGGTCAGGGAATAGCGACTGGCCCTGAGAAACCAGAAAATGTACAGTGAAGAAAAGAGTAAAAAAAGGAAAAAGGCTCACAACTCTTGAGCTGCATGGTTAGATTCGGTTTGGTTTGGTTCATCTGGATAAAGACTATTCCGGTTTGATTTGGTAGTAGGAGCTTTTTTGTTTTGTTTTAATTGAATAGATTAATTGTTTGCTTGCAAAAGCAGGGTTGTAATCTTAAAATAGACCTTTGTATCTATTTCTCTCTTTTTCTTTTTTTCAATTCCCATAAAAACTCTTATTTTTATCATTTTATTTTAGTGAAGTTAGTATTTACCCAATATTGTTGTTTATAAGTTTCTAGTTTTGGATTCTCTGGATTTTGGTTATAAAAAGTTGTAGCTTGAGAGATAGAGAGACCTTTGTTCGTGAATACATGGTGTATAAAAACAGAATAAGTATCTTTCTAGGTCAATAAGCAAATTTATAACTATACTAGATATATAGATATGTGAAACGCACGGGTTTTACAACTTTTTTATATGTATATTGCATTTAATAATATTTAAAATTTTTATTGATTAATAATTTTGAAATCCAAATTTTATATGATAATACAAAATTTTAAACGAGTTAGATTTGATATGTGAAAAGTGTAATCGATTACTAACTTTTGAAGTCTAACTTATTATAATAGGATATGGATATCTGTGATGCACAAGTTTTATAATTTTTAAGATGTATATTATATTTTTGATAAAATTTAAAATTCAAGTTGATTATTACAAAGTTTTGAATGATTGAATTTTACAGGTAGAAATGTCTCGTTGACTACTAACTTTTGAAACCCAACTTTATATAATAGGATATGAACACATATGATACACAAGTTTTATAGATTTTTTTTGATGTATATAATAATTTTGATAATATTTAAAATTTTCGCTGAAATCTAATTTTTGAAATCCAATTTTACATAATAAAAAAACTACAATATTTTAAACCGTTGGATTTGACATGTTAAAGAGTCCCGTTGATTACTAACTTTTGAAACCCAAATTTATATAATAAGATATGGACTCATGCGATACACATGTTTTATGAACTTTGTATATTACATTGATTACTAGATTTGACATGAGGAATAGTCTCATTGATTGCTAAGTTTTGAAACTCTACTTTATATAATAGGATATATAACAGTGTAATGCATGAGTTTTATGAAACTTTTTGATGTATTTATATTTTTGTTAATATTTAAGATTCTTTTTGATAACTAATATTTGAAATATTTCTCTAATATTATACTATAGAATTTTGAACTGATAGATTTAACATAAGAAAGAGTCTCGTTGATTAAAATTTTTGAAATCCAACTTTATATAATAGGATATCGACTCGTGCAATTCACGGGTTTTATGAACTTTTTGATGTATGTTATATTTTTAATCATATTTATAATTAATGTTAATTACTAATCATTGAAACATAACTTTATATGATAGTCGCACGGGTTTTATGAGTTTTTATATGTATATTCAATTTTTGATAATATTTAAAATTTATGCTGACTATTAATTTTTGATAGCTAATTTTACATAATGTGATACTATAAAATTTTAAACTATTAGATTTGACATGTAGAAGAGTCTTATTAATTACTAAATTTTGATATTCAATTTTATATAATAACATATATTTCTTATAAAATTCCAACTATTCGTTTTTAAGAAAAACTACTTTTCGTAAGCAACACTTGTTTCTCGAGCTACTCACGGGGAGAAAAGGACAAAAAATGCACATAACCACCGAAATAAGTATTATTGGCAGCTGTTGTAATAAAATAAATAAATAAATATAAAACGTGTATATGATTTAGTAGTTCAAGTTGTTTAACACTTGCAAATGGCTTTTAGCCTACTGACATGTAGTAAGTTCACATAAGTCAGTTTATTTGCATAATTAGGGATCGAATCTTCCTACCTACATTATGTGAAATTTGGTTATTGGGCCGGCCAGTTGTGGCCCAATATAATTTCCCGTTTTGAAAAAAAATATATATATTAAACCACTTTAACCAGACACTTTGGCACTTGATGTTCAATCATTTATTGTTCTACAATGCATTGGATTTCTAAGTAAGTGCTCAAAGTAACTTTTATATTTATAAAAGAAAGAAATATCAGCTCAATTTAGTGCTAGTAGATTGGAAAATTAATCAATCCAATATTAAAATTAACAACCACCGACTTCATCTTAAAATTACTTGATTTTCACTATAATTGACATATATCTTTAATTGTTGTTTGCTTTTATTTTAATCAATACATATTTTACAATAAATTCCTTAATGATAACAAACATTGTCTAACATATGACATTTCCTTAAAATGAAGTCATATGTTATCATTTAATTGGTCCACTGATATTAGTTACACAATTATTTTGGTAAATATGTATTATATAAATAACTTTTTCATCTAATTAAACTTTTTATTTTTTGGTTTTCTAATTAAAATATTTAATTTTTTTTGGTTTTGCAGTTTACTCATTGTCCATAATCTCTAGAGGCCTGAATTCTAAGACAGATGTCTTTGTTAGGCTAGCTCGAATGTCTGGCTTCTGATTCTAGGTTTGTAGGACCGATATTGTTTTTTATGGCTCTGATTTTATAATTGCCATTTGACAAAAAAACAAAAAAAATTAAGCATTTAAAAATGTCTAATATTTTAAATCAAATATGATATTACAATTATGTGAAAACGAGGTTACTACATATAGTTTAGAGATAACAATTTGATAAGTTAGAGTATAAGAGAGAAAAATTGGCAACTTTAAGTACGACAAGGAAAAAAAATGAATTTATTATTTTTCCAAATGTTATATTTTGATATTCCTATTTAAATCTCTAGTAAAAGAAAAATAGATGATAATTAAATATGTAACATTACAAATAATTTTTAGTCTAGTAGTCGTGGTAATTTGACTTAAGACAACTCATTTGTACAATCAGAGATTGAGTCCCTCGTCTATATTCTGTAAGAATTTGGCTATTAGACCAATCAGTTGTGATCCAATATATTATCCGCCACAAAAAATTAAATATGTAACCATAAAAAAATGGGTATTATTGGAATTTACAGTTAATTACGCTAAATAACCCTTAATTACTGACTTTAGAAGACTAATTTATTCTCAAAAGTAGAAAGAGAGAAGAAAACAAAAAGAAGGGGCAAATACTGTAAAAGACGAAGATTTATGATTTCTTCACGAGCAATATTTTCTTCGAAGCTTTCTCACTTCTCCACACTATAAGATACAAACCCATCTCTCGGAATCTATTCTTTGCATTCACTTCGAGTCTCATAGAACTCGTCTCCACTTCAAGCAAGTGAATGATTCTCTGTTGCTATCTTCTCTTGGGTTTCTGATTTGATTAATCTATGGCGAAAATGGTAATCTAGTTTCTGAGATTATCTGCGTTTTGATTCCATTTGGGCGTTTCTTTCGTTTTGTTTTACTCGAGTTTTTGTTTAAACGGCAAATGTATTACATTTATTGGTCCAAATCTTATGTTTATATCGATTTCAATATTTGTTTGCTTCTTCTGGGCCTCATTAAACGATGCTCTGTTGTTAGCTGGGATATAAATTTGTGAAGAAATGAACTTCGTGATTTGAAATGTTGTTTAAGGTTATAATTTGTTATTAAATTCTTTTCATATTCAGAAACCAATTCTTGTGGGGTCTAGTTTTTGGACTATAAGCCTCTTAGCTAGACTATTTGATGCTATTTATGTTTTCCCTTTTTCTTAAATTATATGCCATAGGATGATTTTTTTTCTTTCAATCTTGTGCTTTTGTAGATATGTTTTATCACATAGTTTAAAGGTTTAACATTCCCAGATGATCTGTATTTGACTGTTGGTTGTTTTTCAGGTTTGTTCTACAATTAAAGTTGGTTCCTTTGTTTGGGTGGAAGATCCGGAGGAGGCATGGATGGATGGTGAAGTTGTCAAAGTTAATGGAGAAGATATAAAGGTCCAATGTGCCTCAGGGAAGACAGTATGTATAATCGAATTCAGTTACATTTTGATTATGCTTGAGGATGGAATCTGTATATGTTTCTCCGGATATGCTGATGGGATTGTTTCTCATACTTCTGTTTTTTTATCAGCTCGTTGTCAAAGTTTCAAACACATATCCAAAAGATATGGAAGTTCCACCTTCTGGAGTTGGACGATATGACAACACTAGCATATTTACATGAACCAGGAGTCCTCCAAAATTTGAAGTCAAGATATTATATAGATGAAATATATGTCCGTCTTCTTCTCTTTGCAGCTATTTGTTCTTTTTGATCTGTAAAATTGGCCTTAAACCTGTTTTCCTTTGGCTTTCTAGACTTACACAGGAAATATTTTGATTGCCGTAAACCCTTTTAAACAACTACCGAATCTTTACAATGACCATATGATGGCACAATATAAAGGAGCCGCCTTGGGAGAATTGAGCCCACATCCGTTTGCAGTTGCAGATGCAGCTTACAGGTGTCTGCCATTCAACTTTGTAGCTTTTGTACTATTCATCATGGGTTGTTTCCTGCTTGACATTTTTAATCATTTTTTTAATTGGGTGTAGACAAATGATTAATGAGGGAATTAGTCAATCTATCTTGGTAAGTGGTGAAAGTGGAGCAGGGAAGACTGAGACTGCTAAAATGCTGATGAAATATCTGGCGAAAATTGGAGGTCGAGCTGTTTCTGAAAGAAGGGACTGTCGAAGATCAGGTTTTGGAGGTAACTAACGGCAGAGACTTTATTATTGACCTTGTGGATTGTCAAAAGCAAAAATTCGTAAAATTAGGTAAAAGATTATTCTTTGACATGAAGGGTTTAAATTTTCTTTGTGTGCAGTCTAATCCTGTTCTAGAAGCATTTGGAAATGCAAAAACGGTAAAGAACAACAATTCAAGGTGAACACACTCAGTCACACTCAGTCACACACACTCACCAACTCGCACTTCCCATCTCTTTTTTTTTGTTTACTGAATATCAGTTGACTAGATACTCATCACTTTCTACTGAAAATCCTTTTGACCAACTTTTCATCTTTATAATCTTCATCATGTTGCAGTCGATTTGGTAAATTTGTGGAGATTCAGTTTGATCAAAGGGGAAGGATATCAGGAGCTGCGATCAGGACTTATTTGCTAGAGAGATCACGGGTTTGTCAAGTGTCAGATCCCGAAAGAAACTATCACTGTTTTTATATGCTTTGTGCTGCACCGCCAGAGGTACAAATGGGTCTTCTTTCTTTTCTAAAATGCCAGAGTTGTTGGAGATTCTTCTAGCTGGACGCTTCTCTCTATTATGCCCAACTATTTTGACATTCAAAATTTCATTGAAACTTTGCTGTGTTTTGTAAGCCAATATCTCTGAAAATATTGTCCTGATGTTTCTCATTTTCCTTTTATTATTTGACAGGACATAAGAAAACTAAAATTGGAGGATCCAACAAAATTCCATTATTTGAACCAATCTCATTGTATTAAATTAGAGGGCTTGGATGATTCAAAGGAGTATACTAAAACCCGAGAAGCAATGGGCATTGTTGGCATAAGTTTAGAGGAGCAGGTAGGTTGTTTCCCTTCTCTTAGTAAAAATAATGATATGGGTCTATTAGTATTTCATATCACTTTCTTTCCAGGAAGCAATATTTCGAGTTGTGGCAGCTATTCTACATCTAGGTAACATAGAATTTTCAAAAGGTGAAGAAGCAGACTCATCAGTTCCAAAAGACGAGTCTAAGAAACACCTGAAGATTGCAGCTGAACTTTTCATGTGTGTAACTTAATCAATTGATGACTTTCAATGTGTAAAGCATCCTGTCTGAAACATGGTTATAAAATATGTGACAATGTGGAAAGAACTCATTTTTTGACTCCTTGAATTTCGGCAGGTGTGATGAGCAGGCATTGGAAGATTCTCTTTGTAGACGTATAATGGTTACACCTGAAGAAACAATTTCCAGGTGTCTGGATCCAAATTCTGCGGCCCTCAGTAGAGATGCCTTGGCAAAATTTGTATACGCAAAATTGTTTGATTGGTATGTGTATAGTATTTACTATTACTGAACACTACTTTCATTGCTGTTTGCTAACTTTCCTTATTGCTCTTATAGGATCGTAAACAAGATCAATAATTCAATTGGGCAAGATCCTGACTCAAAAAATATGATTGGAGTGCTGGATATTTATGGATTTGAGAGTTTCAAGACAAACAGGTGCTTAAGCGGTATGCCTTATGTTGTATTAAGACAAGGAAACTGGTTTAAAGAAAATACTTTGGAACAAAGGCTCACATGAAACATCAGACACATAATATGAGTCTCTAGTTTTAAAAACAATAGATGGGATATAGATAGTTACTATACTTCTTGAAATTTTTGTTTATCAAGTAAACGGAAAGCCGAAGACTTTTTAATTTTTGAAATCCTTATTCATGTGAAAGTGTTTGCTATTATTAAAAATATATACACTCTGACATGGAAGAAAGGTGAAAAGTTTCCATTGTATGTTGCTTCTGATGCTTACTAATGCATGATTTTCGCAGTTTTCGAGCAATTTTGTATCAATTTGACAAACGAGAAACTCCAGCAACATTTTACTCAGGTTTGTCTAAGGTCTGCCCCTTCTTCTGATAGTTTCTTTTTATTCACCCTTACTCCTTTTTGATTCATGATACTTTTTCTGGGCAGCACGTCTTGAAACTAGAACAAGATGAGTACAAGAAAGAAGAAATTGAGTGGAGCCACATTAATTTCCAAGATAATCGATATGTTTTGGAACTTATTGAGAAGGTATTTAGTTTCACTACGTTTTACCTGCGAGCTCTTGGTGTAGTTTTCATTTTAACCCAAATGTTGCATACTCATCATTGTTTTCTTACGTTTCAGAAACCTGGTGGTATTATTGCTCTTCTGGACGAGGCTTGGTAAGCCTAAGAGCTTCGGTTGCTGTTTAGTATTCTGCTATATATTGTGACTTTTTATTCCTGTGTGTATCCTGCAGCATGTTCCCAAGATCAACATATGAAACATTTTCTCAAAAGCTGTATGAAGCATTGAGGAATAACGAGTACTTTAGTAAACCAAAATTAGCTCAAACTGACTTCACAATTTGCCACTATGCTGGTGATGTGCGTACAAACCTGCTTAACATTCTAAATATATAATAATGCAATCATGTCCTGAAACACTAGTTGCTTATATCCTAAAAATTCTGAGTTATCTTTTTTCAGGTCACTTATCAGACCGAACAGTTTCTGGAAAAGAACAAAGATTATGTTGTTGCTGAGCATCAGGCTCTGCTAGGTGCTTCTAGGTGCACTTTTATTGCCGGTCTATTTCCTTTTGATATGGAGGATGATAATAAAAAATCAAAGTTCTCTTCTGTAGCTTCACAATTTAAGGTGCAGGTATAATGAAGTAGTTCTTGTATAGATAACAGTTCAGTTCCGTCACTGCATTACTGAAGTCACTGTCTTATTTTATGCAGCAACAATTGGCATTATTGCTTGAAGGTCTTAGTACTACTGAGCCTCGTTATATTCGTTGCGTAAAACCTAATAATGTCCTGAAGCCTTCTATCTTTGAAAACCAAAATAGTCTGCAACAGCTACGTTGTGGGGTGAGATTCAATTACATTTTTGGTTTGTCTGTGCACACTTCTTGTTATAATTCCCTGCGAGTAGTAAAAATCCTGTATTAAGCATATTTATAGGGGTGTGATGGAGACAATCAGAGTTTGCCGTGCTGGATATCCTACAAGAAAAAGTTTTAATGAATTCCTGGACAGATTTCGTATCCTAGCTTCTGCTTCTTTGGATAAGAGGTTTGCCTTTCTAAACTCAGATGCAGAAAGCTTACCCAGATATTGAAAAGTTCTGACTGTTGGCTTGTTCTTCCTAGTTCTGATGAGAAAGCAGCGTGCAAGAAACTTCTGGAGACTGTTGGACTCAAGGGATATCAGGTACTTATTTTGTGCATGTCACGTTTTGAATACTTTTCTGGGAAGCCGAGTGTGGGAATTTGATGAATGCTTGTTTGATATATCCTGATTTTATGTGGGAGCATAATGTTCCTTTTTTCGCAGATTGGAAAGACGAAAGTATTCCTCAAGGCTGGACAGATGGCTGAGTTAGATGATCGGAGGACTGAGGTATTAGGAAGAGCAGCCAGCATTATCCAGTGGAAATTCCGCTCATATCTGACCCGCAAAAGCTTTATTTTGCTCCGCAACGCTGCAATATGTATGCAGGCTGTGCACAGAGGTATCTATAAATTGTAGAGAATGTTAGCTAACTTTACTACTCAGCAGTTAGCGAATTAGTGCGGCTGTTTCATTATTAACTGCTTTGCTATCCATTATCCACAGGTCAAGTTGCTCGATATGGATTTGAGGACTTGCGCAGAGAAGCTGCTGCTTTGAAGATTCAGAGAGCTTTGCGGATCTACCTTGACAGGAGGAGTTCTTACATAGAAGCTGTTGTTACAGTTCAGTCAGGTTTACGTGGTATGGCTACTCGTAATGTACTACGTAGGAGGACCAAGACCTCAATTGTGATTCAGGTGGCGAATCTTTTTAGTGCAAAAATTGATGAAAGAAAACATATCTTTTCCTCCTTCTTCTTGAGCTTTGCAGGCTTTTCCTATTCCACCAAATTTCTTCTAACTCTGATTTTGGATTTATTGCATATACCAGAGCCATTGCCGTAGACTCCTGGCCGAGTTGTACTACAGGAAGCTTAGAAGAAAGCATCAATTACGACACAGAGTGCGTGGAGAGCAAGGCTAGCCCGTAAAGAACTGCGAAAGCTCAGATGGTGAGATTTTCAACCTCTTGCTTCTGTCTGAATCTATTTGTTTTTTCACGTTACAGGTCTGCATTTCACATGGAAATTGTAACACCTCAGATAATGTTTGGTCTTTTGATGAGCTCAAAAAATGGGATTAGACGAGTTTACATGATGAAGCTAGCAGCTGGATATTTCTTTCTATTTGATTGTCTTGAACAAATGAATAACTGCAGCAATGACGCTTCATATTTCCTGTAGGCTGCAAGGGAAACTGGAGCCCTTCAAGCTGCCAAGAGTAAGCTTGAGAAACAAGTGGAAGAACTCACATGGAAACTGCAGCTAGAAAAACGCATGAGGGTCAGATAAAACACTTATCTTTATTTTTTTCGGCTTTTACCGATCCTCAAAAGTTTTACGTTTTAGGATCCTTTCTCTGGATCGTGTTTCAACAAATCCCCTCACCCGTTTTTGCGGCTTTTACGTTGTAGGTGGACGTGGAAGAAAGTAAAACACAAGAAAATGCAAAACTGCAATTAGCATTGGAGGAAATACAACTCCAGTTCGAGGAAACCAAAGTGTCGCTTTTAAAGGAAGTGGAAGCTGCGAAAGAGACCTGCAAGAATTGTTCCTGTAGTTAAGGAGGTTTCTGTTGTTGACACTGAGCTTATGGAGAAACTCACGAGTGAAAACGAAAAACTCAAGGTAGGGAAATTTCTCTATTATACTATTTTATTCTGCTTTTAGTTAAGGATTTCAAAGCAATGAAAACAAAGAAATGTTTGGAATTTCATTTCTCTTTCATATGCAGTCCCTCGTAAGTTCGCCTGGAGCAGAAGATCGATGAACAGAGAAACGCTTTGAGGAAACAAGCAAAATTAGTGATGAGAGGTTGAAGCAGGCGCTAGACGCTGAAAACAAAATTGTTAATCTGAAGACCGGCAATGCAGAAGTATTTACTACTGGTCTCTTGGCTATGGAAATTTCCACAATTTAAAGGTTTTCATAACCCATTGACAGTCAATATATGCACTTTTGCTTCATTTCCAGTCTCGAAGAGAAATTAGAGGAGGTGAATTATGAAAATAAGCTTTTGAAGGAATCTGTGTTAAGCACACCTGTAAATACAACATCAGAACGTTTTCTTGTCTACTCCAGAGAAGGTAAACATGTCCGAAGAGATATTTGGATGACTGCATCTGACTTTCTGAATCATCCTTATCACAATATTGCTCTTTTTTGTGCAGACTTTGCAAAATGGCCTCCATCCTTGCAAAGGAAGTCAACTCGATGTAAGTTATGTCTTTTCTTTTCTATTCTGTATTCTTTGTCTCGAGTTCTGCTCCATTTGTAAATACATCATTAAAACCTTCTTTGCAGGGAGCGGAGTTCACAACACCGCCAAGGATACAAGAATCAGGATTTGACACTAAGTCGAGGGGATCTCATATTGATCCTCGACATGTATGTTGTCTAGTTGGAATTTTCTTTTATGTGCTTCTTATCTTCAATATGTTCCCTCTTTGGGTTGAAGGAGAGATTTTTTTTTTGGAAAGGGAGGATGTCGACGCCCTTATCAACTGTGTTACTAAAATGTTGGATTCAGCCACGGGAAGCCTATAGCAGCATTTACCATCTACAAATGTCTCCTTCATTGGAAATCCTTTGAAGCAGAAAGAACCAATGTGTTTGATCGCCTTGTTCAAATGATTGGTTCTGCTATACAGGTACCAAAATTGTTTGTCTCTATGGCTGTAATATGTGGATATTATCACAATCATATAATTAGTGATTCTTATTATCAGAATGAAGATAACAGCGCAAAATCTGGCATATTGGTTATCGAATACATCAACCTTATTATTCATTCTCCAACAAAAGTCTGAAATCTGGTGGAAATGGAGCCACTCACTTCGAAGTCACCTTCAATAGTCCGATGGATGACCAAGGTTAAATATACTCTCTCTTTTTATAGAAAGTCTTGTGTTGCTGAGTTTCTGCACCAAAAAACTAAACAATCCGTATCTTTATCTACCAGGGTTTCCGTTCTCCAGCTGCTGAAGCGATTCGACCAATTGATGCCAAGGATCCGCTTTGCATTTCAAACAGCAGCTTGAGCATATGTTGAAAAGATTATTGGAATTATTTGGGATAACTTAAAAAAGGAGTTGAACACTTTCCTTACTCTCTGCGTCCAGGTGCTATGCTATGATCTACAATGCTTCTCTACTTTTATCTTTCCTTTGTATGTATGTGTTGTAGGCTGATATGAGGGAGTTTCTTTAGGCACCAAAAACATTTAAGGGGACTGCGCTAATATCTATAACCACTGCTAACTACTGGCAAGGGATTATTGAAAGCCTAGATGCATTGCTAAGCACACTAAAAGAGAGCTTTGTATGTGAAACTCGTTTCCACTTGCTGCTCTTATCTCTCTAAATGCCAAGAAATTCTTTATAGCTTCATCTTGTTACAGGTTCCTGAGGTACTTATCCAGAAGATATTCTCTCAGGCTTTTTCACTCATCAATGTCCAACTATGTAACAGGTGAGCGACTGCTTATTGTCCATCACGGAACATGCATCTCTATGATAAGCAGACTTTAATTGACTTCTCCTTTCTTATCTGCAGCCTTGTTACACGACCAGATAACTGTTCGTTTGTCAATGGAGAATATCTAAAATGTGGTTTGGAAAAG
>JAKUCM010003727.1:0-19429 GCA_023374145.1 Lepidium sativum | reverse complement strand
GTAAAAAGTCCATATCATTTTGAATTGTTTATGGCTGCATTCATCATAAGCATAGTTCATGATTAGGTTTCAGGTGTGATTAGAGTTCCCTGTTAACACTTTATAGTAAATACAAAATATAACTTGGACTCTAGTTGCTGTAAAGCAGAATCTTGTAGAAACTTTTGTTGAGTGTTGTTTCGTCTTCTTTTTAGTCAATGATCTTATCATTTGCTTTACTTTGAAATCTGAACATACAATTTTCTTAAGGTTCTTTGAACAAGTGTTATACTATTCTGATATTGGCTGTATTTTTTTTTACAGATTTGCATTCAAGAGTAGGTTAAGAATGACAACCATCCCTGGTACTGATGTAAGTATCTTTCATTCTCGGTCATATTATAATAAATGCTTTAAATTCAAGTATATTGGAATGTTGTTTGGTATATTAGAATCTTATATGGAGTGACGAACAAACACGGTTCTATCTTCAACTACGAATTGAAGAGAGATCGAAAGGAAATGTCAGAAAACAGTTGGTGAATGATGCTGGTAGAAGTGCTATAATAACCCAGTTCTATGAGAGGTACGGGGAAAAACATGCATGGAAAAAATTTGGGTCCAAGTTTACTAGTTGCAAGAAGCAGTATGATGCTGTGAAGAAACTAATTCATAACAGAACTGGTCTTGGTTATGATTCAAATAGTTTCATAGAAATGAGTGATGATTGGTGGGAGGAGCGTTGTAAGGTATGTGGTTTCTTTCTTTTCTTTGTGAAGATGGTTGCTGATCTCTTTGTCGCTGATTTCCTTCTTCTCTTGTTTGATTTCAGGAATGGCCTGGTGCTAGAAAGATAAAAGATAAACCAGTGGCAAACATGGATTTAATGGAAGAACTATATGGTGCTGTTCATGTTTCAGGAGCTGAAGGTTGGAGTGCTCAGGTTTTATAATGCGGCTGAGTCAAGGCGAGATGACCCTTCTCCTACTAGTGTAGAACCTGGTGTGTCACAGAATGTTCCTTCATCTTCCAATGCACCAAGGTGTAGTAAACGTAAAAGACGGGCAGAAGCAACACAAGCTGTAGCAGATGTAATTAGGGATAGCATTCAGTCACGTGATGAGATACTTGCCCACAAAAACCAACTAATAGAGAGCCATCCTGATATTAGTTGTAGTTAACTCCGAGCTATGCATGCTCTACATTCATTGCCAAGTATAAGGATGTGGTCACCATTGTACAAAGCATCAATTAAACACTTGAAGGAGGATGCTACCAATAGGCAAACATTTTTATCTTACGAAGATGATGAGAACAAAGTTAAATATTTAGAGTTTGCGACTGATGAAAACAGGGAATGGTGAAACGGATTGGTGATGAGAACCCTTAGCAAGAGAATGTTTGAAAGTTTGTTTAATTCTAATAAATTTTATGGATTCTAGTTGTCTCTAATGTCTTTTTTTGTATGACATTTTTCATCTATATATTTTTTCAAAATCTTATTATATTGCATTATAAATGGTTGCAGGACACATTTAGATTTCTTATAGAGGATGATGACGTGGATTTGGTATTAGATGAGGAGAAACACATGTATGCTGCTGCATTAGAAGTTTGTGGAGTGCCAGATGTTCATGTACCAAGACAGATTCATAGGACAAATCGCGGTGAAGGATGGTTTCGTGTGCAAAGGTTTATGGGTGAATATGAGCAACAATGCTATGATATTTTACGGATGAATCAAGGAACATTCATGAGTTTATGTCAGAAGCTAGCTGGACAATATAGTCTAAAGGAATCTCAACATGTTTATCTTGAAGAGAGTGTAGCAATGTTCATCGAGATGGTTGCACAAGACCTAACGGTTAGGGTCTTAGTTGAGAGATATCAACATTCTGTTGCAACAGTGAAGAGAAAATTAGATGAAGTTTTGAGTGCCCTTTTGAAACTTGCAGCAGACATTGTGAATCCTATGAGTGGTGAGTTCACAAGTACTAGTCCTGTTTTAGAAAATGATGAGCGATATTGACCGTATTTTAGGAATTGCATTGGTGCTCTTGATGGTACTCATATCTCGGTCCGTCCACCATCTGATAATGTTGAACCATATAGAGGTCGAAAAGGTGAACCAACAATTAACGTGCTTGCCATATGTAATTTCAACATGAAATTCATATACACATATGTTGGGGTTCTCCGTCGAGCACATGACACAAAAGTGCTAACACATTGTGCTACTCAAGAACTTTCTTTTCCTCATCCTCCAACCGGAAAGTATTACCTAGTCGACTCAGGATATCCCACTAGGACTGGTTATCTAGGACCTCATCGTAGAACCCGATACCACCTTGATTTGTTTGCTAGAGGAGGACCACCAACAAACACTAGAGAATTCTTTAACCACAAGCATTCGGGATTGCGTTCGGTGATTGAACGAACATTTGGAGTATGAAAAACCAAATGGAGGATTCTAGACCGCAAACATCCTAAGTATAAGTTGAGAAAATGGGTGAAGATTATGACAGCAACTATGGCACTCCACAATTTCATACGAGATTCACATCATGAGGATCATGATTTTGTACAATGGGAAGCGGCGGAGGAGTACGTGCATCATGGTGATCAAGTGATAGATAATGGCGGTCATATTCCATATATCCCGGCTGGTGATAGAGCGATGGAGATTTTACGTGATTCTATCACCGAGGAGCTAGCGAGAAGACGTGGACTTCCATATTAGTATTGTTTATCAATTGCTCTTTATATTATGTTTTACGTATTAACATGTTAAATAATAATTTTTAAAAGTTTTATAATACAAGTATTTACTGAAATTTAATTATGTAATTAATATACAATTTTATAAGTTATTTTAAAACTAATTTTGATACTTATGTAGTTGTAAATATAATTTAGATCATAAAAAGACAATTTACACAACCATGTCCTTTTCAGTCATTTACTTACATATTACATCCAGCTAATTTATACAAATGTACAAAGAAACATAAATTCATCCAAACAGATCATCCAAATGTAATTTTCGGATGAGGAAAAGAACATCATCCAAACGGATCATCCAGACGCATCATTCAAACTGATCATCCTGATGAAGCATTTGGATGGACAAAAGAACATGGCATAAGTTTTTCTGGTTTTTCTTTTTTCCGGAAATCTTTAACTATGGATCATTCAAACCTTAATTTTATATGGTTCTATTACTGGAGTTATTTGAGAAATGTGTGTAACATTAAGCGGCATAATGAAAAAGAGAAATTTTACATAAAGCCTGCAAAACGAATTTTTTATGTAATTCTATTATAAAGATAGATGTAGGAAATAGATGTAGTTGAAACGATACATGCATAACGAAACAATCAAATTTTTACATAATGTAATGATAGGTGCAGGGAATAGATAAAACAATATGAAGAGAAGTAGAAGTTCTTTTTTAAGTAAAAATGGTTCTGTTGTTGAATAGAAGAGAGAAATGGAGAAAATGAAGATCTTGGATATGAAAAAAAAATTTTTTAGCTATCTACTTTTGTTAAAAGAAATTAAATCATTTTCTACATTATTTGGTTTTCTTTTTCTTCTCAAATAAAAAGTAATTAGAAAAAGTAAATATATCTTTTAGTTTTTTATAAAGGTGAATTACTAAACTAGTTTAAAAAGATGACTTAATAACAATTCTAGTTTTAAAAAGTTAAGATTACTAATCTAATTTCTCGTGGTCAAGTAAAACAGTTTTACCCATATTTTGTTTGAAAAAAAAAATCATGAAACTGTCATTAATGAGTAATTGCACGTTAGCAAAGGATAAACCAGGAGAAGTTGTGATGAATTGTAGGTTTACGTGTTTAGTTATGTAGGTTTATGGGTCTAGAAATGTAGGTTTATATAATTTTTGTATAGGTTTGTCGTTGTCGACTTAGTTCACATGTTTTGTAAGTTTGTTTTTACCATTTTGTAAGTTTATCGTTGTAAAACATCTTTACATGTTTTAGGTTTTTCTTTCAGGTATTGTAGGTTTTAGTTTTTTTTTTCTTGTGATGTAGGTTTATCTTTGCAAGATATCATTATTCATTGTAGGTTTATCTCACATTCTTGGTAGGTATATTATTTCTCCTGCTTTGTAGGTTTGTTTTTCGTGTGATGTAGGTTTATCGATGTAAAACATTCTTCTACATTGTAGGTTTTCCTTTCAAGTATTATAAGATTTTGTTCTGGTCTTACGGATCATGTATTGTAGGTCAAATATGCCTATATTTATTGTTTGCGCATTGCATGTATTTAACACCTTGTAGGTTTTCTTTTGGGCCTTAAACAACAAGTTTATTTTCCTCTTTTGTAGGTTTGTAATTTTTTCGTAGATTTTTTGTTGTCGATATAATTCACATGTTTTGTAAATTTGTTTCTACTATTTTGTAGGTTTATCGCTGTAAAATATCTTTACCTATTGTAGGTCTTTCTTTAAGGTATTGTAAGTTTATCGTCACTATTCATCATCTTCAACCTAACTTTTAAAAACTTTCAAAATTAACTCATTATTAGCTTTGTATTTTGTGCTCTAATCAAGATACACAACCAATATTCAACAAAACGCAACTCAATTCACTCAACAAAATCTCTAAATTCGAGTTATATATAAAATATCCAATTTTGGAATTTAAAAATTCCATGAAAATGGAATTAATGAACTCATATTTTTGAAAAGAGATGAAAATGATTATAAAGTAACTAAAACTTTAACAAATTGACACAAAAGCACAACAAAATCTGAAAAACAAAAACTTCATTGGTTTTTTGTCTTCGACGAATAAGAATAAAAAACAAAAACTTTTGTTATTATTTAAAAAAAATAAATTTAAATGATATTCTCGTAATAAACTTATATCTTTAAAAATACAAATAATTTCATTTTTTATTATTCATAGTTACCATATAAATTTTTTAGTAATTAATATATTTTATTGGATTATTGTACTCACTCTTTTTTCTTTCTGTAAAGTAATTTATGATTTCTGTATGATCTGATGTAATGCTTCTTTTGGTTTTGGGTTTTAGTTAATTCACGTTGTATGTCATTTTCTTTGATGAAGTAACAAATTATTTTATTTTAGTTTACGTTACTTCATAGTTCTTTACACTTATTTTGTATTATACATAATAAAACTCTCAATGCATGTGTTTGGTTTGTTTCTTCTTTTCAGTTCATTCACGTTTTACCTCATCCCCTAAGATATATATACGGAATTGTTTTATTCCGGATTTCAAAACACAAAAGTTTCAGAATACAAATATTACCAAAATTACACTTGTTTAGAACAAGTGGATCAACAAATTTTCATTGATAGTTCAAATCCCCCTAAACATCAATCAATATAACGTGGCGATTAACTTTAAATTCGTAAGGATAGATAATTTAGCAGAAATTTGTGAAAATAGTTATTTAACCTCTATATCCTTCAAGTGGCATTTAGCCTAGTGGCAGGTGGTAAGTCCACAATAGACATGCGCACTTGCACATCCTAGGATCGAGTCCCCTCGTTTGCATCTGCAAGAACTTGGCTAATGGGCCGGCCATTTGTGGTCCATTGTTGACCAAAAAAAACCTCTATATCCTAGTACAAAACGATATTTTATAACTCAATACTAGAAAAATACAGCAATGTATCTATAATGGAATAGAAGTTCAAAAAAATAATTATAATAAATGAGTTTAGCAACAACACTATTGGGTAAGATTTTTTAAAAATAATTAGTATATCACTACAAGAAAACATGATATGTTGTGACCAGAAACATTTGACCAAAATTTTAATCACCATAATTATGATAAAAAATCTATCAATTCTTAATTAATTAAATGTTTGGTCACTAAATCACCACTTTTTGACGATAAACTAGAAAACAACTCAATTTTGACCATGATTATAATCATAAATTGGTCCAAAACAATTATTTTGATTTTTAATCAAAATTGAAGGATCAAAAATCGTTTGTTGAAAATTTATGTTAGTCAAAAATTAATCAAAACAACTGTTTTGTTCAATTTATGATTATAATCGTGGTCAAAATTAAGTTTTTCTAATAGTAATATATAGTTATTATTTATAATATAACAGAACTATACTAAGAATTAATTTTTTTAAAAATCATTATTAACTAAAAGATATAAGTAAAAAGTGTGTAAGGTAACACATGCATGTCTCCAACAACAAATTGCAAATGCAAATAAAATTGACAATCATGCATTTATCTCCAGCTGGGAATCGAACCATGCTTAAGTTTGTCTTATCAGCTATCCCAACATACACAATGTCTTGCTTCAGAGTTGAAGAATATTGACAAAACCAAAGTGCCTATTGGTTAGAACTCTCCTGGGAAAGTATGCAACGTCGACTCCATTCTTGGACTGTAAACAACCTCCCTCAAGCTCCCACAGGTGGAGAGAAATCTTAATGAGGAAGAACCTGATAAAGGAAATTCTTGGCAAAGCCATTGGTAATGGCGAATCCACCCTGTTATGGAAGGATTCATGGATATCTATTGAAGAACATATAGTTCCATTTGGTCCAAGAAAGAATCTGTGACTATCTGCCTACTTTTAAAGAACATTTGGATGATAAACACATCACCAAAAACCCACTTGTTCCTCTGGAAGGTTATGGCTAGAGCCTTACCCTATGCAGAGAATCTGGCCAAGAAACATCTACAAGTCTCTGGATACTGCTGCGATGTGGAGATTACGAATTAACTCTCCATGTTCACATGCCTTTTTTCCAGAGACGTCAAGAGTGTGTACCCTTTACATGACTAATGTCTTTAACTAAATGACATACTTTAGACCCAAAAAAAAGAAAAAAAAAAAAGAAAAAAAGAAAGAAAAACGATGATTTGACAAAAAAAAGACAATGAAAGTGCATCGATTAATATTATACTTAGCATTAGAAATATTGAGTGCAACACGTATGACACTAGAATAACAAAAAACTAACCATATGGTGAAAATTGGTTAAATAGCAAAAATTCGCTATTTAATTGGCAAATCAATAAAAGATTTTTTAAACCAATTTTTTTTATTAACGGCAAATTATATTGGACCACAACTGGCCGGCTCAATAGCCAAATTCTTATATAATGTAGACGACTGACCGACCCAATAGCCAAATTCTTACATAATGTAGGCGGGGGACTCGATCACTGGTTGTGCAAATGAGCTGTCTTATGTAGACTTACCGCCAAAAAAGCCATTTATATAATTATTTCTATGAACCATTTGGGTAATTCTTACTGGTTGTGCAAATGAGAAGCCATTTGCTTCTTTAACCATATTTAGAAGTTAGGTTTTTTTTGACATTTTTCTCCATTTGTTTATATGTTTTAAGATTTTAATTTTTTACATGCCACCTAAAAACTTTATTTCCATTGTTCCCTATTTTTTTTTTAGAAATGTTATTCTTTCATCATTATTGTTTATATCTCTTATTAGCTTTTATATTTTAATACCCTTTTTGTATAATTTTATTCCAACTCAAGTAATTCTTTTTCTAAAGTTTTTATTGTAATAAAGAATTTATTAAGAAACAAACAATATGCTAAACACTTGTTAAAATCTCATTAATGTTTTTGACACATATAAAAAATTTCAATTTATGTCTTCATTAGTGATATATAAACAATATTATGTGTCACTTTAAAAACTTTTCATTCCTAAAATAACATTTGTAACTGACATTATGGATAATTTTAGAATCTTTTTTCCAATATTTGATTGGCTTAACAATTACTTTAGAGATAATTTTTATCTATAATTTCATTTTATGTCTTCATTAAGCAAAATCTGTGTTATAAATACCCCTCACTTTCATGTTGTAGTAACTCAAATCCAAAATCTGGTTCCTCAAAATTATCATTCTTACAACCAAACAGCAATGGGAAGTAGTGAGGGTCAAGAAACACATGTCTTAATGGTTTCATTACCGTTTCAAGGTCATCTCAATCCAATGCTCAAATTCGGCAACCATGTCTCCTCCTCATCATCATCATCGAACCTACGCTTCACTCTTGCCACTAGTGAACCATCTCGTGCCATCTTCTCGGCCGCAGACAAACCAAGTCCGGTGGATCTTGCTTTCTTCTTTGATGGTCTGCCTGAAGATGACCCAAGAACCCCAGAAGGTCTCTTGGAGTCATTGAGACATGTTGGAGCCAAAAGCTTGTCTAAAATCATTGGAGGAGAAAAAAGATTCTCTTGTATCATATGTAGTCCTTTTACTCCATGGGTTCCAGCTGTTGCAGCTGCTCATAACATCCCTTGTGCAATGCTTTGGATTCAAGCTTGTGGTGCTTTCTCGGTTTATTATCGTTACTACATGAAGTCAAACTCTTTTCCGGATCTCGAAGATCTGAATCAGACAGTTAAATTACCAGCTTTACCATTGTTGGAAGTAAGAGATCTTCCTTCTTTTATCTTACCTTCTGCTGGCTCTCAGTTCAATACTTTAATGAAAGAATTTGCTGATTGTTTGAAATATGTGAAATGGGTTTTGGGTAATTCTTTCTATGAACTCGAATCAGAGATAATCGAATCGATGTCTGATTTGCAACCGATTATCACAATTGGTCCTTTGGTTTCTCCATTGTTGTTGGGAGCTTGTGAGGATGAAACCCTGGATGAAACAAACCCTAAATCGGATGATTACTGTATGAACTGGCTTGACAAGCAAGCTAGGTCTTCGGTTGTTTACATATCTTTCGGAAGCATCCTCGAATCGTCAGAGAATCAAGTCAAGAGCATAGCAATGGCACTAAAGAACAAAGGAGCTTCATTTCTTTGGGTGATAAGACCAAAGGAGAGAGCTCAACACATTGATGTTTTGCAAGAGATGGTGAAAGAAGGACAAGGAATCGTCATCGAATGGGCTCCACAAGAGAAGATATTGAGCCACATGGCGATCTCTTGTTTCGTCACTCACTGCGGTTGGAACTCGACGATGGAGACGGTGTTGGCTGGTGTTCCGGTTGTGGCGTATCCGAATTGGACGGATCAACCACTTGATGCGAGGTTGCTTGTTGATGTGTTTGGAATTGGAGTAAGGATGAGGAATGATGATGTTGATGGTGAGCTTAAGGTCGCTGAAGTAGAAAGATGCATTGAGGCCGTGACGGTAGGCCCCAAGGCAACGGATATGAGGAAGAGAGTGCGGGAGCTAAAGCACTTGGGAAGATCGGCATTGGCACTTGGTGGATCTTCGGCTCGTAATTTGGACTTGTTCATTAGTGAAATCACAATCACTTGACTTTGTTACATTGAATCCATTAGTAATCAAGTTGATTTTACATTGTTAAATCTAAAGTTATGGCATGTAATCCTTTAAATGTTGATCGTAATTTTCTAGTCTTAGCCCGTAGAATAAAGGTGTCTGGCTTGATGATATATGATAATATATTTGTAGTTGACAATAATTCTGAATTTATCAGATATTCTTGGGGAGATATTTCCAGTTTTATAGTTAATTTTTTCACATTCTTAATTTTTCTACACATTTTGGTTAAGCGATAAAAGTGTATTATCTAGGGCTGGAATTAAAAACCAATCCGATTTGTCCCATCCGACCTGAGCCGAAAATTTGACAAATCGGGTCGGTTAGTTAAATAAGAATCGAGTATTTCGGAATAAAGTAGAGTTATAATTCATGTATAGTATCGGGTCGGGTCTGTTCGGTTCAGTTATTCTTAACTGAAATTTAATTAAAACATAATTATTTCTTTTCTTTTTTTGAAAAAGTCATTAACATGTTGGTTCGGGTTGGCTCGGATCGGTTCAAGTCGGTTCAAGTCAGTATAATTCATTGGTTCGGATCGGTTAAACACAAATAAAGGCATTAACATGTTGGTTTGATTTGATTATGACTATCGATTTTAGGAAGAAAAAATGTTAAAATCGGGTTGGTTCGGATGAGATATTTTTGATCCGAAATACCCGATACACGAACGGACCCGATTAAAAATGAAATTCGGTTATTTTCGGACAAATTTTCAAAATTCTAAATTTACCCGAAACTCGAATTAACCGATCCGAACCGACTCGTAATACCAAAGTCGCAGACCTAGTATTATCTATAAACCGGTGATAACAGAATATTAAATTTAAAAATTGAACCGTACGGTTATCAACTGAAATAAAAAATTAAACAAAATTGAAATTTAACAGGATTTTGATCAATAAATTTGATTTCTTCATCTTGCTTCAGAGATCTTCAATTGGGAGAAAACCTTACTCTCCGATGAATCTGTACCTCCATGGATCTCCTTCGATTCATTCTTCGGTATAACAAACGAAGTGGTGTTAAACGAATCACTTATCATCAACCTCGGAATCACCAATGTCGATCCAGGATCGGTCATCGTCATTGTTGTATCTTCTTGAGCTTCTCCATGAATTGTCAACATTTGAAGCCGTAGAACATATTCCAGATCCCAAATCACATCTCCCATGGTTGGTCTCTCATCTCCGTACTCTTTCAAACATTTCTCAGCGAGATCCATGAATTTCTTCAAAGAATTTGTTTCGATTTGACCTATCAATATCGGATCTAAGATTTCATCGATTGTTCCTTTTTCTTTGCAGAAAATCGCCCATTCCGCTAGATTCACTTCTTCGTGACGAAGATTATGATCGAGAGCTGGTCTTGCGCACAGTATCTCGAGGAGGAGGACTCCAAACGCGTAAACATCGGATTTCTCCGTTAAGATGTGAGTTTGCAGATACTCAGGATCGAGGTAACCAAATGTTCCTTTGATGTTAGTGCTGAAATTGGTTTGATCTTGATTACGAACTGTGAGTTTGGAGAGTCCGAAGTCTGCAACTTTGGCTACATTGTTCTCGTCTAGTAGTATGTTTGTTGATTTGACATCTCTGTGAATGACTGCTCTGTCTGAGCCACTGTGGAGATAATGCAATCCTTTGGCTGCTCCAATGCACATCTCTAGTCTTTGTTTCCATGTCAATGGAGGAAAATCTGAGCCGTATAAATGCTCTTTAAGAGTACCTTTCTCCATGAACTCGTAGACAAGGATCATCTCTGCATGCTCTTCGCAGTAACCCTTTAGTGAAACGAGATGTTTGTGCCGGATTCTTGAGAGGACATGAATCTCTGTTTGAAACTCTAATATTCCTTGTCCTGAACCTGCTTTGCCTCTCTTGATAGCTGCTTTGCTTCCATCTGGAAGAATGGCTTTGTAAACATCTCCAAAACCACCTCTACCGATCAACCACTGTTCGTCGAAGTTGTTTGTAGCTCTCAGAATGTCTGTGAAGGGAATCGTCAAACCTAAGTGTAGGTTACGGAATGGCGAATTGTTGTAGTGAGAATAGATAGGTCTATTGTCGGAACTCCCACCTCTGTGTAATGGTCTGTTGTCGGAACTTCCACCTCTGTATGGCAAAGGAGACCACACACTGACCTCAACGTTTGATTTCTTCTTCTTCTTCTTCAAGCTCCTCTGTCTCAAGAATACCATAACCAACAAACTCAAGATCAGAGCCAATGCAGCAGCAGTAGCACAACCACCGATGATATGATTCCGGGAAATGCTTCTTTTTTCAGAACCAGATTTACTCAAAAACTCCATGACTTCTATACCATTCAGGAATCCAGAATCCTTATAGGCATCGGCTTCCTTTGAACCTATAGTAACATTCAAGAGTCCAGAACCATCTGAGGTACTCAAGGCATCGTGAAAAAATGCTGTTCCAAGGCCACCATAATCTGAAGGCTTTACATCTGTTTTCAAATCCCCGAAGAGATAGAAAACAGAGCTGTTTGTATCATTCAAAATATTGCAGAAGTGAAACCTGACGAAGTGTTTACAGTTACTTTTGACCTTTAATGACCAAGTAACATTCATCAACATCGCCACTCCAGGACTCGAGCTATGGTCTATTGCTCTAGCTGTCTGGTAGACAAACTCAGGAGCAGTGTATTTCGTCGCTGCCCTTGTACCTGGTTGGTAGATAATCTTTTGTGTTGTACTGATATTCCTCGTAGCATTCTTTTGGTAGAGAAAGTCATCATCTTTCAACCAAGTTCGTCCCAAGGTATCGTTGTCTGGTGTGATTTTTACACCTCCTACGTTCAATCTGTAAAGTGTATGCAGAGAATCTGGAATCTCTGGAATCTCGACGTCATTAGCAGCAGAGAAAACTTCAATGGCGTTGATAAGAGCCAAAGAAGAACGACAAGGCTCAAGTCGAAGTTCTAATATCGACGAGTTGATCATCAAGAGAAACTCCTCAACTTTTGGGGTCTCTGTAAGATTCTCAATCTTTAAACTTTTGAAGTGATGAGTAGAACCAGAAGTTGCAGAGACAGTGAACTGAGCAGCTAAAAGATCTGTCCGATTAGCTATAGCAGCAAAATGAAGACGCACAAAGTGTAAACCAATAGGATCTATTGGGAACTTGTAAGAAGAAGAGCTTCTGAAGATCCTAACCGTCTTGTAGATTTCCGGTGCATCGGATAATGAGACATTGAAGGATTCGGTTCTTTTGCGGCTGAAGGAAACAGAGTTATTACCGGAGATCATATCTCCGACAAAAGTCAGGCCAGAATAAGAGACACTAGAATCCGACCCACAATTGATGTAATACTTATCGGGACGAGTATAATCAGTTTGAGCAGAAACATTTGAAGGAGGAAGAAGAAGAACAATAACTATAATCGTCACAAAGAGAGAAAAAGAGTCATGAAAACAGAGCTTCTCCATAGGCTTTGATGACTAAGAGAAAGAGAGAGAGATCAAAAGTCAATTACTTGAGATCAAAGATAGAAGAAACATGTGTGGTTGATGTGAAGAAGAATGAGGAAGAAGATGAGATTAAAACAGAAATAATGAATAGCAATAAGAACAAAGACTAAAGTTGACATTTCAAGTCTTCGTCTTTTGTTTTGTGAAAATATCATTCTCTAATTTTTTTTTTATTTTCACTAAAGGCTACTTCTAGTAAATGGTTCAATACATACTTTTGAATTTTTGATATATTATAATTTATTTAGTTTTTGGGATTTTATGTTTGTTTGATTGAATTTTTTGACATGAACTATATATACACCAATTGCAAATGGCTCTTAGTCTAGTGGTTAGCGGTAAGTCCACTTAAGCCAGCTCATTTGCACAACCAGGAATCGAGTCCTTCTGTCTACATTATGTATGAATTTGACTACTGATCCGGCCAGTTGTGGTCCAATTAATCTGTCGTCGATAAAAAAAATATATATATATACACCCATTTCGACCCGAAATTTTTGATGTTTATATGAAAAATATATTTGTGTTTTTTTACCGCAGTCTGAATTTAGGAAAATATTATAAATTTTTAGATTTAATTGTCAACTGAAAAAAGTATAAATTTGACAGAATTTTATGATTCTGAATTGGGTAATAGTTTGATTTTTCTGACCAAAATACCGAACACATAGAAGCATAATAAAATAACGAAGTATGAGAAAGATCCACTTTTAATATAAAAATATAGTTACTAATGACAACTCTGAAACTTGTTAATGTAAAAATTTTAGTTTCGATCTATAATATAAAATTTATAAAATTCAAAATAATATTATGTAGGACAATATAATTTTCTAGAGTCCAATATCAATAAGAAATTATACCAAGAAAATATAAGTGTAACTTTTTTTTGTCAAACATTTAAATTGATAAGATCCGATTCATAACCAAGTATTCATTTTTTTTGAAAGTTTTAGATTCGACAATGTTCACTTTATAACTTTTTATTTATAAAATTCGAAACAATATTACGTAGGATAACATAATTTTCAGAGTCCATATCAATAAAAAATTCTACCAAGTATAATTTTTTTTGTCAACAATTAGATAGATAAAATCATATTCATATATCCAAATATTCAGTTGTTTATTTTAATTTTTCATTTGATAAAGAAAAATTAAATCCTTAATGATAGAATCATTAATTTGGTAATCTAAACAGTCAAATTAGAGCAAGTGACATTTGGCCTAGTGGCAGTGGTAAGTTCACAAGAGGCATGCGCACTTGCATATTCTGGGATCGAGTCCCTCTACTTGCATTTGCAAGAATTTGACTAATGTAGCGGCCATTTGTGGCCTATTGTTGAAAAATAAAAAACAGTGAGATTAGAAGAGCTCGACAATGGTAATTTTATTATAGTATATATTTTGTTCATACTTTTGTGAATTCCAATAAATCTTTGTTGTTTTCACCAAATTTTATGACTTAGTGTTGTCAATTTACTACACTTGTTTACTTGTAATTAATTGCATGAGACGTTACAAAGTTATTTTTAGTGACAAGTGGGATCGATTCATCAATAACACTAAAAATTTGACCTTATGTTTCTCTCATCATTATCCTCCACTAACACTCTCGCTCCCACTATAAATTACGTTACAAGTTATAGCTCTTATGTTCTCATTCATCACATTGACAAAGTTCTTGCATCAATCTAATGGAAACTCTTGTTCTAATTCTATCTCTCGCCTTCATTTTCATTTCTCTCGAACTTGTGTTTGGTAAAAGACCTAACAAATTAAGCTTACCACCAAGTATAACTTCTCAAAAAGCCACTCTACAAAACATTCCTCTCATTCTCTCAATCCTTAAATAATGCTCCGATCTTCTTTCTGCGCCTCGGAAACCACCTTACGGTTGTTGTTTCGTCTTACTCAATCGCTGAGGAATGCTTCACGAAAAATGATATTGTTTTGGCTAATAGACCAGAGTTTATTAGAGTATAACTTCACCACTATGACTAGTGCTCCTTATGGTGACCATTGGCGAAACATGTGTCTTCACACAAGCTCAATGGCTTCTTGTCTGTCCGTAACGATGAGATCCGACACTTGTTGCTGCGTCTCTCCAGAAATTCACAACATGTAAGTGAACTCAATTAGGTTACACACATATTATATCCATGCATTTTATATATCAACTTAGAAGTATATATCCCAATTTTCCATGAAAGGTATTTTAGCATTTCAATGGAAGCAGATTCCATACATAGAAGGATCATTTATGTAGACCAAAAAAAACCGTTTTTATGACAAAATATTTGTTTATGCAACTTTGTGCTCTGAATCGATTTTAGGTTTCAGCTTCCAAATTAAAATCAATTGACGATAAGTTAAAATGGTTTACAAACCTATTTAAATATAACCCAAATTTTCCTTTTGAATAGTTTAGCTTTCTATATTTTCTATCAATAATTTGATCGGTAAGATCTGATTTATAACTCAAATTCGAGAATTTTAACACTATTACATGGAAACACAATTTTATGGAATTGAATGGAAAAAATAACATAAGTGAACACCAATGATCTAGTGATCTGTTGTAATACTATAGTATTAAATGAATTTAAACATGACAATGCGTGATTGTGTGTTGGGAAAAAGTTTGCACAATTGAAAATCTATTAAAATATCACAATAATATTAGGAGTAAAAAGGATCGAGAAGGTCCACTTCATATAACTATCCAAAGTCTACTCCCTAAAATCATTTTTGAAATCTTCCACCTGCAATGGGACGGATTGATAAGTATGATAACGAAAATGAAAATATTAAGAAGTAATGATTGATTCATGTGATGATTCAATCAGGGATTTGCTACTGTGGAGTGAGAGATCTTGTTGATGAGATTGTTTCCAGTGCTGGAGTTGGAAATGCAGCAGATTATTTACCAATTTTGCGTTGGACTACAGATTTTGAGAAACGTATTGAGTTGTTAGAAAGTAAGCTCGATGAGTTTTTGCAGAGTCTTGTGGATGAGAAACGTGAGGGTCAAGGAAAGGGTAATACAATGATGTATCACTTGCTTAAACTCCAAGAAACTCAACATGATTCTTATACTGATGTCACTCTCAAAGGAATCATAATTGTAAATATTCAGAAACTCACGTACTGTATTTATGTATGATCTAGGTGGGTATTAATCGGTTCTTTAGCTCGGTTCGGAAAAATAAGTTAAATATTGATTTTGGTTCTATAGGTTATGATACTCGCTGGAACTGAAACATTAGCAGGGACTTTAGAATGGGCGATGCTGAATTTGTTGAACCATCCAGAAGTATTAAAGAGAGCATGATCCGAAATGGATACCGAGATCGGTTTAGACCGGTTAATAGATGAATGGGACTCTAAAAATCTTCCTTATCTTCAATGGATTGTGTTAGAGACATTACGGCTTTATCCAGTAGCTCCATCTCTTGTTCCACATATGACCTCAGAAGATTGCTTATTGTCAAGATACAATGTTCCACGCGGATTGATTTTATTAATGAATATATGGGAAATGCATAGAGACCCATTTGTTTGGGAAGATCCAGAGATGTTCAAACCCTAGAGATTCGAAAATGAGAAGTCACTACAAGAAAAAAGGTCATTTGTTAGGGAATTTTGCGACACCAAAATGGTGTCGCAAAAATGCTATGCCATTGCGACACCCATGCGAGCCCAAAGTGGACATCGCAATGGCCTAGCAAACTTACGATGCCGAAAAAAACGTCGCAAGTTTGCGACGTCATTGCAAGTCGTTTGCGACACTTATGCGAGGCCCGTACAAATGTCGCAAACCCATTGCAAACATGCGACGTTTTCGCGAGACATGTTCTCCATCGCAGGTTTGCTACATATTTGCGTGGTTTCTGCGTGTGCATTTAGCGACATCGCAAATCCGTAGCAGACCTTTTGAATTTTCCTATAAATATCCCCACATGACATTGTTTATTTACACCAAACAATAATTAATAAGAGAGATAATCTAGAGAGAGAAATTTGTGTGTGCAAAATTTTTTTAATAAATTACGATTCGGGAAATAATGACGTCGGAACATGAAGTGTTCCATACATGGATCTCTCCCGGGGTTTTCGCCTGTTGCTGATATTGGTCATGCAGGTCCCGGTGAGCAACATTACCTGACACCAGACGCTACTGCGGGGATGACAATCGAGGACATCCTGTCAGATCCGGTGCACAAATTTCTCCCTAATCTTCATCCTAACCGTCCACCGGGGACTTTGTGGTAATATATTTTATTTTTATTTTACAAATTTTGCCATTTATTATTCGTAATTTTATAATATATAAAAATATACTAACGTAGGTTCGATGACGACGGAGATTTGCCTACGGCGGTTCGGGAAATCTTTGAACGAGATTTCCAGGAACCGCATGCTAATTTTAGCCAAAGTCCTATCCACATCATCGACAGATGGTTCAGAACGTTTGCGGTAAGAAAATTTCATTATTTTAATTTATTGTTTATAAGAATTTTACACTTTCATTCTTATAATTTTACATTCTTTTTTGTAGCAACGTTTTCACTGGGAAGTTTCTATTACCGGTCTAGTCCGGAAAGAGTTCGAGGCGGTCTTGCGTAGACGGATGAACGATCAGGTGGGTCGATGGAAGAGTAAGTGGAAGAAGAAGGGCAATGAGGCAATGCCACAGTGGTTCAAAGATTCGGTCTGGGAAGGCTTGATTTGCTACTGGGAGGATCCTAAGTCTCAGAAGAAAAGCGCAAGCTGTCGAGCAGCTCGGTTAGCTGACCCTGATGGGACCGGTCCCCACAAACATTGCTCGGGCAGAACATCGTTCAAAGCTCGGGCCCGCAAACTGGTAAATATTTTTACATATAATTTACATTTATTTAAACAATTATTGTTTTAATTTACAATTTCACAGCAAGAGGAATCGGGGGACACGCACCCTGATATCTTAGGCACTCTGTACATCACCAAGCGTTGACAAAAAATCCGAGAAGCTTTACAACGACGTCACTGCAAAGTTGCAGGAATTGACTCAAGAGGGCGGTGATGAGAGCTCAGAATCCGGGGGATTATCTACGGCGCAAAAGAACCAGATCTACTCCGAGGTAAACTACATTTTAAATTTTTCTTCTTACTTATATTTTTGCTAAATTAAACTAACTTAATATTGTTATTCTTTTATTAGATCGCTCCCCGTAAAAAAGGGAGAATATTTGGCAACCAGTGAAAAAGGGAGAATATTTGGCAACCAGTAAAAAAGGGAGAATATTGAGCAGTGTATCTCACCAGAAGGATTCTCCCAATCATCTGCGGCAACCAGTGACCTGCGGCAAATTGTCGACCGTCAGACCCAAGAGTTGGATCGGACAAACACCGAGCTTGCCAAAGCTAAGAAGAAGATCACGACCTATGATCGTTTGTGGTCTATACTCGCCAAGAAGGATCCAGAGCTAGCTGATGCATTTTCCGAAATCAACGCTGCAGACGAAGACACCGGATCCGGGTCGGGAAATTTAGACCGCTCACAAGATTTCTGATTTATCAAAAACATTTTGTAATTTATTTTATTTAAAAATATTTTTAATTTGAAAAAAAAAATTTTAATTTTAATTTATTATTTAAAATATTTAAATTTTTTTTTTTTTTTTAATAAATTATAAAGGCCTCGCAAAGAAGTCGCAGGATGGGTTCTCGCAACGGACTCGCAGGACGCGCCCTTGCAACAGAGTCGCAGGTCGCGCTCCCGCAAGGCCGTCGCAGGACGCGCCCTTGCAAGGGAGTCGCAGGCCGGGCTCCCGCAAGGCCGTCGCAGACGCGCCCTTGCAAGGGAGTCGCAGGCCTGGCTCCCGCAAGGCCCTCGCATGGCCCGCCCTTGCAAGGGAGTCGCAGGTCGAGCTCCTGCAAGGGCGTCGCAGGCTTTGCTAGGCCTTTGCGACACGCTGTTATGCTAGGCCTTTGCGACGTTTTCTTTCCCTCGCAAGGCTTGCGACGTCTATGCTACGAATCTATGTTTGCGACACGCAAATTGCGACATTTATGTTGCCATCGCAAGGGCGTTTCTTTTCGCCTATTGCGACAGCCTTGCAATGCCTTTTGCCATCGCAAAAGGCGTGTTTTCTTGTAGTGAGTTAATTCAGAAGTTGTTGTCGTTTGGATATGGTCGTCGAGCTTGTCCTGGTGTTGGTCTAACTTATCAACTAGGGGTGTTTGGCTATTGGATCAATGGTTCAATGTTTTGAATGGAAGAGAACTGGAGAAGACTCTGTTGATACTAAAGAATGTCCTTCGGTCTTAATGCGTCCTGTGATGCCGTTGCAAGCTATGTGCCAAGCTTGTCCCATTGTTTATTAGGTTCTTTATGCTTCTGCTTGAACTATATATGTACCTCTCGTTTCCTTTGTCTTTTAGGAAAAATTTCTAAAAAGATCCTAAAACCTTAAAGTGTTTAAATAATATATTCGAGTGCTAAAAATCAATAAATATATGCACACACAAAGACAGATAATGGTATAAAATATAGATAGTACTTAATGATACTATAAATTAAGAGCGAAGATTAATTATAAAGTTGTATACATTCTTTGTGTTCAACTTATTGAAGGCGCACATATAAATT
>JAKUCM010003726.1:0-70013 GCA_023374145.1 Lepidium sativum | reverse complement strand
TATTGGTTTGCCTTTTCTAGTTTTTGGTTGGTTAAAATAATATTTATTTGCTTACGTTGATATTATTATTCTTAATGCCATAGTTGTCTCCACTGACCACTACTCTAAAGTATAAAACCATTTCCGGATTCGAACCTAATTAATTACATAATTGCGTTTGAAAATATACTTTTATAAAACTTAACTTTAATAAAAATACAAGAACAAAAACCATATTGGTTTTTTTGTTAAATTATGGGTTCCTAATTTAAAAATCATTTGACAATAAATGATTTAGCTCATTGTTTATATATATTAGGTTAGAATGACTTTAACTTCCTATATGTATCAATCACATTCTAACATTTTCTTTCTTCGAAGTCAGAGTTTTTAATCATTTCGGTAATACAATAGTGGCTTTGTGATAGAAAAATTATGTTAAGTAATACTATAATGAATTAGATAATTAGACAGAGTAATGTGTTAGATAAGCATATCTTAAGATATGTTTCTGGACACGTCTATGTTGTTTATCAATGAATTGGTCACGACCAGAGCACCAAAATTTATAGATATCTCAAGTATAATTGTACTTTTCGTGTAGTTAAAACTCAAAATGTTAAACCAAATGATTAATAATACTATTGTTCAAAGCATAACTCATAACAATAGAGGAGCACCTCTACATCCATCTCTTGTCTTTACGGGAAATTGATTCTTCTCTCCCACTAAAAAAAGTACGTTAAAATGCTTCATTAATCGAAGTTCGACAAAATAAAAGGTAAAAACTTTATAATTATTGTATCTAATTGAAGTGTTAAACTTACAATAGTAATTGATATTGATGCGCATGAATATATGTGTTAATAGAAAAATACATATGAATATATGCGCATGAATACATATAAATCGGGTCACAAAAGAGTATTGGATTGTAGAAAAAGTGTATCGGGTTGCAAACGGTAGTCAGATCGTTTTATCGGAACCGTAGGACCACCGGGACGAGAGACATGTACCGCGGGAAAGTCCAATACGTACCGCGGGATGTCTCAGTACGTACCGTGGGAAGGTCTGGCACGAACCGCGGGAAAGACCAGCACGTACCGCGGGTAAGACAGAGATCGAGGAAAATCGTCTCGCGGTACAGCGCAGTACATACCGCGGGAAGAAAATATGTCTGAGAGGAAGACACGTACCACGGTACAGCGTAGTACATACCGCGGGAAAGAAAATGTTCGCGGGCCACGTACCACGGATGCGAGAAGGATTGGGTCAACGCGATGCGCTGGGACTTTTAGGGTCGTTTGGAAGGCTTAGTTAGGGTCCCACTAGACACTAACTAAGTGGATATGACCGTTAGGAAGAGTGGGGACCAGCAGAGTCTTTCGTTAAAGTCGAGGGAGCGAAAGACCCGAGATGATAGCGACAGGCCGCAAGACCGAAGGAGTGTGCGACCCGAGGTGAAAGCGACAGGTCTCGGGATTGCCGAAGTCACCCTCTCTCCTTTCAAAGGTCATCTCCACGGCGGCTAGGGTTTCTTTCTTGCAAAAACGATTGTAACCTCTATATATAAGCCTCTTTGTAATCTTGATACACTTAATCAATTATCAATCTATGGATAGCGATTATTCTCTCAATCTCTTTTCTTATTTTCAACTCTTTTTTCTAAAAATCTAACATGGTATCAGAGCAATGCTCTTTTTTCCTTCTACTCTTCCGCTCATAACTCTCGAAATCTTCATTGATTCTCTCGGTTTCTCAAATCTTTATAATCTCTCATTCCGATTTTTTTTACTACTCAAAATATGAAAGGGAATTATGGAGCATAACAAAGCTTTAATTATTCCCATAGTTCTCAAAAGAAGCAACTACTTGGTATGGGCTCGAACCGCAAAGACCACAATTTGTGGCAAAGGGTTTTGGAGACATATTGTCAAGACAAAGCCTCCGACAAAAATCATTGACTCAAGGAGACTCTCAAGATGAAGACAAATTGGATGAAGAAGACAAGTGTTATCAAGAAGATCAAGTTGTCAAGGCTATCATCCAAAACTCTCTTGAAACAACCATTCTCGAAGTCTATTCATATTGTGAGAGTGCAACGGAGCTATGGGATACTCTCAAAAAGGTTTTCGGAGACATCTCTAACATCACAAGGGTGTTTGAGATTCAAAAGGAGCTAAGTGAGCTTCGACAAGAAGACATGAATTTCTCCAAACACTTTGGCACTTGGAGATCCTTATGGGCCGAGTATAAAGCACTTCAACCAAGCACTTTGGATCTGGAAATCCTAAATGAACGGCGTGAACAAGACAAAGTATTCAGCATCCTCCTCACACTTAATTCGGAGTTAAATGATCTCATTAAGCACATCTTAAAAGACAAAAAGCTGTCAAGTCTTGAGGAAATCTGTTCTCGACTCCACAAGGAACAAGGTTCAAACGGTCTTTTTGGTGGAAAGAAAGAACGCCATTCCGCAAATCGAGTAGCATACAAGCGGGATGACAAGAGGATAAGTGTGGTGTGTGAACATTGCAAGAAATCCGGACACACCAAAGAGAAGTGTTGGATTCTCCATTCACATCTCAAACCGAGCAAATTCCAAAAGGAGCCTAAAGCCAATCTTACTCATGGAACGGAGGATGACTCGTCTCAACCAAGTACTTCCGGTCAAGGAGAGAGCTCGCAAGATGGAACAGCTATGAACTCCTCAATGAACGATGTGGTTAGGAAATCAGATTTGGAAGCACTCATGAAAGGCATTGCCACTCTCACCAACTCTGGTACCACTTTCTTATCTCATAAATCTAGTAAGAGCCTAGTAGTAGACTCGGGTGCTTCTCATCACATGATTAGCAATCCGAGCCTACTTGAAAAGATTAGGCCGACAATAGGTAATGTTGTGGTAGCTAATGGTGAGAAAGTGCCAATAAAAGGTTTAGAGAATCTAAAACTATTTGATAAAGACACCAATGCCTTTTATATGCCAAAATTTCACTCAAATCTTTTATCCGTTAAGAGGACAACTTCTGATTTAAATTGTTATGCCATTTTTGGTCCTAATGAAGTATGGTTTCAGGATATTAAGAGTGGCAAGCTGATTGGAAAAGGAAGAACCCATGGAGATCTCTATGTGCTTGAAGAGCCTCTCTCAAAAGCTCCGAATTTATCTTTATTTAGTTTCAATGTTGTTAGTTGCTTGAACACAGTTTGGCATGCTAGATTAGGACATCCTCATTCTCGTGCCTTAGGTTTAATTATGCATAATGTTTCCTTCGATAATTTAAGTTGTGAGGCTTGTATTATTGGAAAACATTGCAAAACTACTTTTTCCGAATTCTAGTACAATTTATGAAAAATGTTTTGATTTGCTTCATTCGGATGTATGGACATCACCATGCATATCTAGGGATAATATTAAGTATTTTGTTACTTTTATTGATGAGAAATTCAAATATACTTGGCTCACATTAATCCCATCCAAAGATCGTGTGTTTGATGCATTTATAAATTTCCAAAATTATGTAACTAATCAATTCAATGCTAATATCAAGGTACTAAGATCGGACAATAGGGGAGAATACACAAGCACAAAATGTTGAGATCATCTTAACAAACATGACATAATACATCAAACAAGTTATCCCTACACACCCCAACAAAATGGTGTGGCGGAATGCAAGAATAGACACCTTATGGAGGTTGCTCGATCTATGATGTTCCACATGAAAGTTTCCAAAAGATATTGGGGAGATGCGGTTATAGCAGCTTGCTATCTCATAAACCGGATACCAACAAAAGTCTTAAAAGACTCATCCCCATTTGAAGTTCTCAACTGTAACAAACCCTCCATTAATCATCTTAGAGTATTTAGATGTGTTTGCTTTGTGTTAATTCCAGGAGAACAAATGAGCAAATTGGACTCAAAGAGTACTAAGTGCATGTTCCTCGGATATTCAACAACTCAAAAGGGATACAAGTGCTATGATCCAACCACTAATCGGACATATGTCTCTAGAGACATCCAATTCCTTGAATAACAGAGCTATTTTGACAAAATAGATTGGGAAAGTTTGAAGGATCCTTCACACTCTACCTCGGATCGAGCCGCAAGTTTCCGGCATGTACTTAGTCACTTGGGAAATCCAACCAGGGAAAATGAGGAGGAAATGAGTCACAATGGGAATGAGGAGAATCAGAATAAAGGAGAATTCAACTCACCTAGTGATGATACTCCCATCGGCACCCATGAGGAAGGAATTGCGCCTACCGAGGATGCGCCCAACCTGAGGGGGAGTGATCCTAGAAACGAGGATGTGGATGTAAGGGATCACACCACCAATGAATTCCCTATGGTTTAAGAACCCCAACAACCTTTACTAAGAAGGAGCTCACGAATAAGGAAAGATCCGTCTAATTGGATAAAAACAAGGGTTTACTACAACAATGAGGTCATAGCACATCCGGTACAAGCGGTGTGTTCTCTTGACCTTCTACCATCAGAATATAGGGCTTATATTGGCAAAATTGAGACACATCACATTCCCAAAACGTATGAGGAAGCTAAAGGGATCAAGGAATTGTGTGAAGCGGTCAATGCCGAGGCTAGTGCCATGGAGAAAAATAATTTATGAGAAGAAGCAAGCCTTCCTCCGGGAAAGAAGGCAGTAAGTTCACGGTGGGTCTTCACTATAAAGTTTAAAAGCACCGGGGAAATTGAACGCCACAAAGCTCGGTTAGTCGCAAGGGGTTTTACATAAACATATGGTGAGGATTATGTGGAAACCTTTGCTCCCGTGGTCAAACTTCACACCATCCGAGTAGTGCTCTCACTTGCTACCAACCTAGCTTAGGAACTTTGGCAAATAGATGTCAGAAAAACCTTCCTTCAAGGAGAGATTGAAGAAGAGGTATACATGCAACCGCCTCCCGGACTTGAACATAAAGTATCTCCCGGGAAAGTCCTCCGACTAAGGAAAGCTATCTACGGCTTAAAACAGTCCCCAAGAGCATGGTATCATAAGTTGAGCACAACTCTCTTAGCTTGGGGATTTATGAGGTCAGAAGCCGATCATACCCTATTTCACCGTTAAACCGACAAAGGGATAGTGGTGGTGCTCATATACGTTGATGACTTGATCATTTCCGGCAATGACAATGACGGTATTGTTGACACTAAATCCTATCTTAAATCCCTATTTGATATTAAAGATCTTGGGGAACTAAAGTACTTTCTAGAGATTGAAGTTTGTCGTACATCGGAAGGCTTATTTCTATCCCAAAGAAAGTACACACTTGATCTCTTGAATGATACAAGAAAATTAGGTTGTAAATCAGCCAAGACCCCTCTAGAAGATGGCTACAAGGTCGCGAGAAAGGGGGGAAAAATGATGAACCGCTTGAGGATGCAACCCAATACCGAAGACTTGTGGGAAAATTGATCTACTTAACCATCACTAGACCAGATTTATGCTTCGCCGTCAACCAAATTAGTCAACACATGCAAAATCCTACAAAATACCATTGGAGTATGGTGGATCGCATCTTGTGTTACCTCAAGGGAAGCCCGCGTCAAGGTATTTGGATGAGAAAGAATAACAACACCGAGATTGTGGGGTATTGTGATGCGGATTGGGCCGGGGATCGCAATGATAGGAGATCAACTACCGGTTATTGCACTTTTATCGGAGGCAACTTGGTGACATGGAAAACAAAGAAGCAAAAGCTTGCGTCATGCTCTAGTGCCGAGGCGGAGTATAGAGCAATGAAGAAATTGACCAATGACCTGACATGGTTGAAAGCCCTTCTCAAAGATCTTGGAATTGAGCAAGCTCATCCCATCACCATGCATTGTGACAATCAAGCCGCCATACATATTGCCTCGAACTCAATGTTTCATGAGAGGACGAAACATTGAGATTGATTGCCACAAAGTCCAGGAAAAGATTCTTGAAGGAGTAATCTTACCGGGATTTAAAAAGATTGAGGATCAATTGGCGGATATTTTCACAAAGGCCGCGAGTACCAAGGTATGTGATCACATATACCCCAAGCTTGGACTCACCGATATCACACGCCTTTGATCAAAGGTCCCTTCACTCACAGTTTCGCATACTCTTTTTCCCTTAGATGAGTTTTGTAGATGTCAAACTTGAGGGTGAGTATTGATCAAGACCTATCAAGGCCATCAAAATATAAATCGGGTCACAAAAGAGTATCGGATTGTGGAAAAAGTGTATCGGGTCGCAAACAGCTGTCGGATCGTCTTACAGAACCGCAGGACCACCGGGACGAGAGGCACGTACTGCAGGAAGGTTTTCATGTACCACGGTATGTGGTCAACGCACAGAGCAGAAAAGTCAACGCGCAGACCCCGTACATACCGCGGGAAGGTCCAGTATGTACCACGGGAAGTCTCAGTACGCACCGCGGAAAGGTCTGGCACGAACCGCGGAAAGGACCAGCACGTACCACGGGTAAGACAGAGATCGAGGAAAATCGTCCCACGGTACAATGCAGTACGTATCGCGGGAAGGAAAATATCTGAGGGCCACGTACCGCTGATGCGAGAAGGATCGGGTCAACGCGCACTACAAAAAAAGTCAACATTTTTTCAAATGTGAAATGCGATGCGCTGGGACTTTTAGGGTCGTTTGGAAGGCTTAGTTAGGGTCTCACTAGACCCTAACTAAGTGGATATGACTGTTAGGAAGAGTGAGGACCAGCAGAGTTTTTTGTTAAGGCCGGAGCGAAATACCCGAGATGATAGCGACAGGCCGCAAGACCGAGGGAGTGTGCGACCCGAGGTGAAAGCGACAAGTATTGGGATTGCCGAAGTCACCCTCTCTCTTCTCAACGGTCATCTCCCCGGCGGCTAGGGTTTCTTTCTTTCAAAATCGATTGTAACCTCTATATATAAACCTCTTTGTAATCTTGATACACTTAAGCAATTATCAATGGATACTTCGATTATTTTTTCAATTTCTTCTCTTATTTTCGACTCTTTTCTTTAAAAATGTAACACAGAGAATAAGGTTTTTAGAAACTTTTTGAATAGACTAAGAACTTATAATAAATATATTAAGAAGATGTGAAAACCATGCAGGGCCAATTAGACAAGTTTAATTTTTATTTCATATTAAAAAGAAATTAAACCTCCAAAAGAAAACAAATGTATATTGTTTTTTGGGGGGAATAATATACAAATATATAATGTTGCGATCGATTATGTGATTATATCATTGATATTCATTATCATTAGACACGGAGAAATCTGAAATTTGAAGATTACTTTATATTATTTTGGGAACCATACGTGAATAAAAATCATAAATAATACAAACAAGAAGAATATCTGAAGCACCTAGGATGTATCTTCGTATTTAATGTTTTATTAGATTCGACTAAAAATAATTATATATGGATATTTTACTTTAGGTGCAAATAATCCAATGGTCACATGAAATTGAAAGTATTTGCTTAACCAACACATTGTTCGGCTGGTCCACTCACTTGAACATCGTGATTATTGTTGGGTTAAGTATGTTAATAATGCAAATGCATCATTACTTGCCCGATTTATTATGACGTCCCCAAGCCCATTTGTATTCGTTTTTTATTACATTAACTTATATTTTATTTTCTAATCCAATATCTTATTTCTCAGGTCATTTTTTCGTGGCAATTTATGAAAAGACAAATCATATAAATAAATAAATTTTGTGGCGAAACTTTGAAAGAACAAATCATATATTTAAAAGAAGAATTCACGGACCTTCGAGAGGTAATTTCTAGATCTAAAACTATCAAGCTCCATTTCTCCGTCTCTGGTGCGAGCAGTGGGTCTTTTAGCATCATCGCCGTTCACCTTTTTGCTTCTTCCACCGACAATTTTAGAAGGTTAAATCAGCGACAGTTTTTGAGATGTAGCATTTTTCGTGAGTTTTTTTCGTCCCCTCTCTTCTCCGGCGGTTTCTTCCTACAACGATGATGATAAGACTACTGTTGTGGATCTCTTTGGACGGGTGAAAGAGCAATCAACTCCGTTGTCTGAAAGGCCTTTGTCCGAGATGATATCTCCGTATGTCCGAGTCGTCGTCGGGAGGTGATTGTTGATGAAACTCTTTGGTTACTCCTTTCTCCTTCCAGATGTTATTTCTTCTTAGATTGTGTTGTTGTAGGTTATAGTTGCGTAGATCTTCGTTTAAGCTTTGGAAGGTTCTAGTCTAGGTATTGTGTTTTAGATCAGGATATCTACTAGCCTAGTTGATCATTGTGTTCTCTTCGGGTTTGATCGGTTTTATGCTCTTTTAGGTACATTTTATACGACTTGAGGATTAGGAGCACTCCTTGTTTGTACTCTATCGGCCTGATCGAGGCCTTATCTTTTGTTGAGCTCTATTGTGGTGTATTTTGGTCGACTGTGATTCGACCTTGCCCAGGGAGTTTGTTGTTCCTATTCTCGTGTATCTTTGCCATTAGTTCGTCTCGGCTTCATGCATGTTTGGTTCTTGGTTTTACTCTCATTAGTTTAGCAGCTCTTTTTTCATTCGCGAGGTACTGTTATGTGCCATAAAAGGCTCCTCCACCAGTTTGGTTTCGTGCAGGTTTTGGTGGTTCGATCTTTGTGTTGAGATTAGTAGAGGTTACAAGATTAACACTACACGAAATATGATTGTTGGCTATGGATAAATACTATTATACGTAATATATAGCGCATTCGTATAGATATTACTGCCAGAGTTATAATAGGGTATTTATTTATTATAGCGTTTTTTCCGTTGCTATTATATATTATTCTATAATAGCAGTACATATTTGTTATTAAATAATATTTTATTACACTTGATACATGCTATTACAGATATTACTGTAGCATTATTTTATTGTTGTAAAATAGGTTTTTGTAACAGTGTTTTTTCGCTTTAATTTACGGTAGCAATAACACTAATTACGAGCTAGAAATTATTAGATATGATGATATTTCAGGTATGCTATTTGCGACTCGTTGATGCTATTTTTTGGTCGTAATGATACTGAATTGTACTAATCATAGACAAGACATCAATCTCAATCCAATTTATATGTATTGAATATTCGAAAGATACCAATCCATACTATTTTTCACATCCAAAAGACTAGAAGTATCTTTCTAGTTCAATCCATCATCATTCAAAAAACAAACTACACAAATTACACAATCACTTTGTCCTCTGTCCATGCAATAGATATACCTAATGCATCTTCCATGTACTCTATAGGCTACAACATCTTTGACTTTCCAATCATCTACCCAAACTGAAAGTGCTTCTGGTCCTAGTGGTGCAAAATGAACACATTTTTCTGAAATTTTGAACACAATTCATAAATGGAAAGACAAATAACATATGATAAGTATAATATGGAGAACATCAGAAACAAGTCATAAAAGAAACTCAAGGCCTACTTACTTAATTGATGAAGAGGGTATCTAAAATTCCAAATAGCTAGACTGTAATAATGTTGTATGCAATAAGATGTGTTTGAAACCAAACACATGAAAGACATAGTGATATCAACAAAAAAGTAACAACAGATTATGGGACAAACGTCACGAACCTAAAGAATCAACCAATTGTTCACCATCTACTGTAAGAATGAGCACCTTATAATCAGACAATTTGACTTTTTTCTTCTTACTGATGGAATTCACTTCGCCATCACAAGTTTGTAATTTTCCATAGAAAATATCATCGGTTATTACAATCCCTAACAAAACAGAGATTTTCATTTCAAATTGTAGATAAACACGAATCAAACATTCAAAAGAGACAGATATGAGTAAAGTGATGGTACCTTAGTGGTGTAAACCTTCTCATCCTTCTCGTTGACATAGCACTAAAGATACATCTTCCGTTTGATATTGATTAATCACTAGAGATAATAACCACTAGAGCTGAAGCAAAAGATAGTAAAGTAATAAAGTTGAGAGTAAAATGAACAAAACAAAATTGAGCCTCAAAGATGTTTTTCTTTCCATATCAACCATTATATGTTGGGATTCCACCATCTTCCATCTTTTCCATCATATCTTCGTAAGAACTTAGATCAAGATCAAAAGGTAAATAAAACCAAAAAAAAGGAAGATTGAACCGAAATCTAGGATGAAATAGAGCATCGATTTTGTATGCATAAGTATAAACTTACCTTCTCAAACCTTTGTTTCATCGAACTTTATAGAGGTTAGATTCAAGTAGAGGAGTAGATGAGCCAAACACGATAACATAAATTGAGTTTATTTTTGAGTAGAAGAGCCACCAAATAAAAAAAGAAATATCGCCCTCAAGGAGAGAAAAGATCACGATTTTGTCTTTGTGAAAGATAGGGTTTACAATACCCAAAGAGAGAAATCGTGAAAAAGGGCAAAAACATAATATATAATAAAAAACTGGTGAGAAATCAAGTAATTTATTTTTAGAACTCGATCTTGTAATATAAAATCAAAAACTGGTGAGAAATCAAGAACATTGATATCATTTAAGGTACATGGAGGTTCCAAAAACGCGTGCTATATCCAAATATCTTGCGAAGCTACAACCTCTAAATCGAGTGTCAGTTTTCCAGATCCACGTGTATATTGCCCTTTCCAAGCGGTGAGACAATTCTTCCACTCCCAATGCATACAATTGATGTTGCTTATCATCTCGGGAAATCTAGGTATCTCTCCAGTATCAAGTAGTCGTTGAAGATCTTCGAGTGTGGGTCTTCTTAGGTACTCATCTTGAACAAATATATAATTCCTTCAACAAAATATTCTAAACATGAAATCGCAGTGCTTTCACCAAGCCGGAGGTATTCGTCAACCGCATCAGCCGCACAATCATATGCCATCATGTGTTGTTGTACCCTTTTGTAGTGTAGATAAACTGAACCTTCCAGTAGAATATCTTCTTTGTTGAAAATATGGAACTTCATTGGAGAGTCGATCAACAATACATGTGAAAAGTGTTTGTTCATTCTAAAACGGCGTCGAAATATATTATGGGGGGTATGTTGCATATTCTTTGAAATAATCGTTTTACATGCGGTTGTGTCCTTGTTCACGATTTCTTTCAATATATGGTCATTTTTGTTTTGTTGCTTCTTGACGATCTCCATGACCAATGAAAAGATTTTTGAACCCTTGATAAATAAATTGGTCAAATTTTTCATCTATGATGGTATCAATATTATTATGGGAAGATGATGCCAATGTTAGGAGAAATATGAGTGTTTTTGGAGGAAATAGTAGTATTTTTGGAGGAAAAATAGTGTTTTTTGGAGGAAAGATGAGTGTTTTTGAAGGAAAGAAGAGTATTGTACATGTGAGAAGACTATTGTATATGTGAGAAGGGTATTGTATATGTTTCTATAAACATAGTAATATCATTACAAGTTATGGAGGCATAAAGTAAAATTACAAGTGGTTTTGGCATAACGAATATTACAAGTGATGTAAAACATTGTATATTGCATTCTACGTATTTCTTATCTGACCATTCTTATATCGTGTTCATCAAAAACCAACTTATATATTTCCTTACAAGAATATTACAAGTGGTGTATAAAACGTTAAGTTACTCTTACCAGTATTTTATATGCTCTTTGCAAGTTCTGTTTCTTGACACGGCTTAGTACTTCTCCAATGTACTCAGATGATCCCCTAAGTTTGTAACTCTTACCTTTATATCCAAAATTATGAATCTGTAAGATAATGCATTACTTGCAGAGAATTAAACTTATGATATAAGAAACATACCACTCCTTTGAGGATGATATCTGTCTTAGAATCATGGCTCTGGTAAACTACCTCAAAACTGAGAGAAATGATCCCTAAGATCAACCATCACTTAGTAAGAAATTATCAAGAAAGTAACATAACTGATGATAAGATTTACGATTCAAAAGTGTAAAAAAAATCTATATATCAGAGGCTCTCAAGAGGATAAATACATTTCCGAATTACTTGTTAACACTTGCATGGAATGCTAGAGTTGGATATTCCTTTGATAATATCCTCAACCATCCTTTCGTAGCCCAAGCTGGCACGAGATCAAACTTTAAAACACAAACACAAAAACAGTCAACTTAAGTTAGCTGAATTAACAAAATATGAAAAGTCATGATCTCCGCTATACTACATTACAACAAGAAGCAAAAACTGGATCCTTGTTTGTGTTGAGACAAGCACTGATGAGCACCACATCTTTTGTGGGAGTCCACTTCCTTCTTAATCTCTGATCTTCAGCTTCACTTGGAGGTTCATGCCATTAACTACTACATATACTAGCTTCTGATTCACCAAGTTGAATACTTGGTGAATCCCTCTCATAAAGATTGGGTTCAAAGTTTTAGGTTTCTTGTAGACTATTCAACAAGTCTTGAAAGTCAGAAGACTGACTATTTGGATTCATAGAATCCATATGTGGGTGTTTAAAGGAGAAGAAAATAGAAGATTCAAGGTGAAACTTATTGGTTAAACGACACAACAAGCTTTCTTAGGTCTATGGATTTATTAAGGTGACGCTTTCATATATAAGATTAGGTTAAGAAACAACATTCTTTGTGGGTTTTGCATTCATTGTCAACCTAACTCAACTCTTTACCTACCTAAAACTACAAATATTTATCACAAATCAAATAAAATCAAAAAGCCTTATAGATTCACAATAATAAGTATGATGTAGATAGTCTTAATCAACATCTACAAGAATTTATCACCAATCAAATAAATTAACAAGTAAATTCAAACTAACTAAATCTTAAGTAGCTAGGATAATCAATCATACTTGTAAACCCGTGATAACACCAGTGTTACGATCTGTAGGAACAACAATCCTTGTCACCTCTCCACAAGTACTGAAATGTTCTCCCAATGCACTCTTGATCTGATCAGTTAAAAGAAGGTTGTGGAAGACTATATTACTTCATTTTCGCCAAGAAAAGAGTCAAATCTTTTAACATATATCGTTCGGCTTTGACTTCCTTTGCCACCTCTCTGGAAGTTGCCAACAACATTACTGCAAAAATTCCAGCATAAATGATATTAGTGTGAAACAAATATACGTATCAACTTTCACGTCATGCTCATATGGCAAGTTCGAAAAATACGTGCTACGTGGAGTACTAAATGCACCCTTCTCTTGAGCAAGATCAAGCCTAACCTCAATGCCTATGTTCAAAACATCAAAAATAGATCAAATCATCGTAGTCATAAATCCAATATCAACTTAATGACTTCAAAGTGACCAATAAGAACTTACCTTCTGAGCTGCTTCTGCAGAAGCAAATTCAACGTGCCTGTATCCCTTATGACTGCCATCGTCATTTAAAGAAAGTCTAATATCGACAACCAACTTCTTTGAAGAAATTCTCTCTGTATATAGGCTAAAGATATCAGACAACCAAAATTTTGTCGAGTAACTAGAAAAATGTTATATACTTATACGTCATATCTCTCAACTTTAAGGGAAAGATTTCCAGCATATAGTGTCTTTGTTCCTTTCGGAGTCTGAGTGGTTGGTGTCTTTGGCTGTAAAAGAAAAATAAATAAAACATCACATATTGACCAAAAAAGTAATCATAGCTAAGGAATAACATTCATAAGAAACCTTTATAGGATGAAGTTTTTACCTGCTTTTCATTTAATTTATGCTCTGCCACCATTTCAATATATGTGTCCTGGACTTTCTTAAGAGAATTATCATTCCTACAAGAAATACAAATGGGAAACAAAATTATTGGTACCTTTTTATTAAGGGTTACTCACTACTACGACAGAAAACGTCTTTTACAACTCCTAAATTCATTGTTAAAGCATTTTATAACGAATTAGGGACGCCACGTGGTTAGTCGTGTCATGCGCCTCGTAAGATAAAAGGAGTTGTTAAAACAATGTTATAAAAACGTCGTAAGTTTGTTGTAAATTTAGCAACTAATTGACAACGCCATGTTTACAACTAATTAGAGTCGAAACATTTTACAATGAATTAGAGTCGAAGCAATTTACAACGAATTAAAGTTGAATTATTTTACAAGTCACTAAAGATGAAACGTTTACAAATAATTAGAGACTAAATGTTTTGCAACTACTTAAGGACGAATATTTTACAACTAATTAGGGACCTATTTTTACGTTTCTTGCCAACGATTTAGGGACAAAAAATTGTTTTAATTTTTTAATTAAAATTATTCAATTAAAATTTGGTAATTTAATAAATTTATAAATTGAATTAATTAAAAATAAAATATGATATTAAAATATGTTTACAAAAGTAATTAAAATTACAAAATATTTATTGTAGTAGCTCGTCGAACATGTTCGTATTTTTGTATTTCCGACAAGGACAGAACATCTTACCCGATTCAACCGTGATTTCGGTTTGACTAGCCTGGTGCATGAATATTTCTGCCCCGTTTATAAAATCCTTTGTCACGATTCCTGCAGCATCTCTATGCATATACATCCACATCCGTTGCTCGAATATATCTCCACCAAAAGACATTTTTTGGATTTTTTTCCAAAACCGTTATTTTTGCATAATTTTTTTTTTCTTCTCCAGACTGTTTTTTTTTCCTCTCTACCAAGTTTTGTTGTTGTTGTTTGATGTTGTGATTTATGAAGAGAGTCCTCCTCCTTATATAGGCAAAAAATTAACAATGATTTTACAACGTTAAACCAAATACGAGTAATTTACAATGTATGTAACTAACCATAAATATCTAATTTAAAATGTTGTCCTTAAATAGTTGTAAACTAATTAGTCGTAAAAGAGTTGCAAAGTAGAGACGTTTTAATAATGAAATTTTAACTTTAACAACACCTTTACAACATACATTAGAATTTGTTTTAAACCAATTACGTAACACAAATAAACATATTTACCGAATTTCAAATTTTGTTTTTAACTCGTTGTAAAAGATTTACGTCGTAAACAAATTGCAATTTAGGGACTAATTAACAATGAAATATATAGGAAATGGCAAAGCGTTGTCAAAACGTCGTAAAATCCTAGCTAAGTTACAACAAAAAAATTCTTTGTCCATTTACAACTCTTTTTTACGATGAAATCCACTGACATCGTAAAGGAGTTGCAGAGACGTCCCAAATTTATGACGTCCCCAAAATGTTGTGAAATTCCGTCCCTAAACTAACGTTCTCTTGTAGTGACTTTTTCAATCTCCAGTCTCCTTGTTATCAAATTTCTTACTAAATTTATCACTAGAACTTCCTATTTTTGTTAATGAAACTTTAGCTTACAAAACAGGTTAAAAAGAACATAACCATAAATCTAATTTCACTTAATCAAATAACCCTAATTTTGAAAATCAAACAATCCTAATATCAAAAATCAAACAACCACAATTACTAGAAATTCACAAAATTGTATCTAGCTATTTAGAAAAGAAAAAATCCCAACAATTTAGGAAACAATCCCTCCGTTTTTTCAACATACTCTCGAATGTGGTGAATCAACTCGTCAATTGGTGAAGGTGACAATCCGGTTTACAGACTCACTGCCTCTGATGCTTACACGTGGCCGTCAAGATGAAGATTTGTTTAGATCTTGCTGTCGATTCGAGAGGAAGTGGAAATTGTGGCATATCGCGAAAATCGCCACTAGAGAGGAAGAAGCAAAAATAATTTTGAGAAAAAATGAACATGGGCTCGATTTTTTTCAGCAAAATCTCTATTGTCCTATAAGAGACTGACATGTATAAGTCTTTTAAAAATTTTTAATTAAGAAACAGCTATACACATAATAATCCTTTTTGATTTAATTAAAATTCATTAACCCCTAAAAACTCCTCTTAAAAACTTCTTTTGGAGCTGCTTTTACTTAGGTTGTAGAGTACTACTGTTGCCAAAAATATTTCTATTTCTAAAAACCTTATCATAAAAAGTTACTACTAGATTAATATTTTTTTTCATTTCAAATATAAGATATTTTGACTAAAAGTACACATAATAAAAGTTATTTAATAGCTTAATTTAGTGTAATTCTGTCAATGGATATAAGAGATGGTAATGTATCTTCTTTTTTTGAAAACGAGATGGTAATATATCAATAATCATAAAATAATTAATATTATCTAGAAATTTATAAAATATCTTATAATTTGAAACAAAATCAAATACCTAAAATCCTTTATATTCTGAAATGGATGAAGTAAGTATTTCATCACTTTTTCATACTAAATTATTCATTGAGATATATATGAATAATGAAAATATTTGAGCCTATTATTATATTATATAAACAATATTAATTTTCTTTCGATGCAGCAAGTAACTGTAGAGGCAAAAGAGTATAAGAGAAAATTTAAATAATTGATATTATTTATTGCCCAACTACAAACTAATCAATCAATTAAAATGATCAATCGTAGCTCCCGCCAAACCAAGAGAAAAGTGTGCCTTAAAAATGAAAATAATTTTCATATAAAAAAAAGAAACCCCACTTTTTTTCTTTAGTTGCCTATTTTTCAGATTTACTTGAACATTTGTTTCTTTAATTTGTTTGCCAGTTTTTAACCCTTAGGATAATTTTCTACATGAACAGCTCAGACTGCAGTAACGTGTAATAATTAGCAGTTTCATCTTCAAGCTCCCAAAACGCATCACCGAATCCATCTAACAAACTATTTCCATAAACGTAATCATCATTAATCTTTTCATAACTACTCTCGCCAAATTCTGTGTTAGGGATTCCAAGTTCATCATCGGAAGCTTCCAACAGATGCTGCATCACTTTCTCCTTGTTGTTATCATCTTCGACTCCTTCTTCCTTTGATGAAGTTGGAGAATCTTCAACGTTATAGGTCTCTGAAACGACGGCGTTTTGGTTATCTGATGAGATTTCTTTCTGGAGAGCGTTTATAAAGGAGCTTAGGTCATTGTTTGGTTGGTTTTGTTCTTCTGAATCGTTGAGGAGACGGAGAATTTGGTTGTAAGATGAAGAAGAAGATGATGGCTTTTGTCTTTTCGTAGTTTCTTCTTCAGCTAGGGTTTCTTGTTCTCTGTAACGCTTCAATGGTGATACAACAGTTGATTCAGCCATTTTGTTTAACAGAGAAAGATTGAGAAGCTTTTGATAACGTAAGAGAGAGAAAATTGTTGAGGATGTTAAGCTAGATAGAGAGTCTGAAATATATATAGATAGATTTTTGGGTCAAAATTAGCTATTTTTTTAATATTAGTGTATTAAAATAATAGTATGATTTATGTTATTTTTAAATTGCTTCGTGCATGTCAGGAGGGAGAAACATGTGCATGGTTTTTCAGTTTTTCGCATTATTCGGAAATAAATCTAAAATAGTAAACTCATAAATTATGGATCCTAAGACCTGTCTTTTTAAAATAAAGTTTTTTTATAAATGAAAGAGGAGTATGAAAGAGGGATTTGCTTTACTGGTTTACTTCATTTTTACTTCAAATTAATATTTTAATATATCATTTTATTATTAATTTCTCAAATACTTTTTTACTTTTTAAATATATATTTAATTCACTTATATTAATTTAAAATAAATAATCTATAATAATATCAACAAAACTATAAAATTTTATTACATACCACAAACATAGAAAAACAAGTGATATATATATACAAATATATTCGTAATAGTTATATATCTATAATTTATATTTTACTATTTATTTAAAGATTTTTCTGTAATTTATTATAATATATATTATTGTTATATTTTACAGCTTTTAGTTATATTTACTAGTTTAAAATTTACTAAGTTCAAAATTTATTATTTCTAGAAATGTTTTAGTTTTTTTATCATAGCCTAAAATTTTAATTAGATATAAAATAGTAAAACAATAAAATGTAAGTGATCATTTTGTAAAAAAAATTTACTCAAAAAATGAAAAAGAAATCCTTTAAATATAACAAAAAAAAAAAAAATGTAAAAAGATATTTAAAAAACCATTAAAATTTTTTTTGTTTCAATACAGATTTTGAAGAAAAATTAAAAGCATCACTTAAAATGCTCTAAAGCATGTAAGCTTCGTTTAGTTGTTACTTTTTACATAAAGCATAATTCCAAGAAAAATCTCTAATAAATTATGGCATTAAATGATTTATTTGAAAATAAATTTTTATATAATTAACTAAAGAAATTAAATAAAATATACAATAAATTCACAGATATATTGGAATATGAGTGGAGTGTGAACTAGATTGTAAATAAGATATTGAGTAAATCAAATAATGGTGATTTAGTGATTTCAACATGAAGAAAAAGTTATATAAAACTATGGGTTAATGATTAATTATCTTCAATTACAAAATTATTAATAATTTATATTCAGTATTGAATATCTAAATTTTGGTTGAATCCGATCCCAAAAAATTGGTTTAGGATTTAATTCAGACTTTTTATTAATTAATAACAAAAATATTTGGACTCTATCAAATGTTGTTATTTGTAAAGATATATTTATTATATATATATAAACAAAGTTTATTTCTCTTCATTTAACATGTGCAATTTTAATTTGTTATTATTGTGCCACATCAACAAAAATTTTATATTCACTAACAAATAAAATAATATAATTAATAAAACTAATCAACAAACACCATAATTTAGAAAAAGATATATAATTATCAAATATAAAAGGTTATTTTTCTATTAAATAACTACGAAATATAAAAAATCATGAGGATAAACAAACAATAATAACTAACAGGAAAGTTAGAAATAATTGAAAATTTAGAGTAAAAAATAATATAACATTGTTATAGATAACAAAAGATGAGTATATACAATTGTATGAAAAAAAATCGAAAAAAGCAGAAGCTTGAGTTTGTCTTGTAAATAATAATGATGATATTAGTTGGATCAGAAATAACTAATTGATAAATTAGATTTTCAGTGTTATGGTCTTTTATAAAATTTATTATTAACTTTATGTATTATATTTTTTTATTTTTTAAAACTATGATGGGAAATCTTACGTGAAATTACATTATTTTAACTAAAATTATTGTTATTGTCTTGTACATTATTCCTAAATTTTTCTGTCATATATTTATTTTACAAAAAGAAAATACCGCAATGTAAGACTATCTGCATCAAGGGTTTAAGGGGAGGTTTTTGGTCCAGATTTCAATGAATTTTTAGTTAAAAAAAAGTGAATAGTGAAGAGCTGAATTCACCAGAGAAAACTCGCAAGAGACGGATTCGCCATATGACGAATCCTAATTGGCTCCATATTTTTAAATTATTATTTTTTAAGAACCGCTAAGGGTTCAGGATGCTCTAATACTGTAAAAGAGGGAGAGAGACAAAAGAAAATAAACTAGTAGTTGTTGTCATGGAGATTTGGCAATATCTTGTTTTTGTATCAGCCGTAGGATTAGCATTCCAGAACGAGCTTGTAGATTACGAGAAAACATCGGACGGCTGCTGTTTCACGTCTTTAGATTGCACATGGAAAGAGACAGCTTCTCATTGCTTGTTTACTTACCATCTTAAATAAAACTAATCACAAGTTGACAACACGAAAACTAGTCACAAGTCACAATCAAAATATTCATTTATCTTGACAAAAAGATATTCATTAACTGACAACTCTCATACTTATTTTTCATTAGTTGATAATATAAATTTGGATATTTTCTTAGACCATGTCAAATGAAAATACTAAATACAGTTTTTAACATAAAAAAAATAAAAAAGTTATAAGAAACAAGAGAGAGGAGATTCAGATTTTTTCTTAAAGAAGAAACTAGGAGTCTACAAGTGTATGCAGACTGAATAAATTTTATAAAAAAGTTAAATTTAAACAAAAATAAAGAAATTATAAAAATAATAATATTTTATTACTTAAGATATTGCGTAGCCCGGCGATGCTCTTAAACAATCAAATTTTCATTTGATCGATGTATATTTTATTTGGTTTAGCTGGTACGTGTGTGCGTTTATATTGCTTTGATGTGTATAAAGCATTTTAGGTATTAGCGTTTGCGTTTCTGCTATTACCTCTTAAATAAGAAACAAATAATAAATTGGTACGAACAATAAAGAAACTTTTTATTTATTATATATGACTATCTCTATTATTTGTTTTACATGTCTAATTGATAATGAAGAAGACTATCTCTAATATTCCTTGAAACGGATGGTTACCAAACAAATATTTGTCAAACAAAGTTTTTTTTGATAAAAAAAAAAAGTTACACCATTACATCGCATATTTTATATTTTATAACGATAAACAATACCTTATTCATATATGTATATTTTTCTAAGCAAATACTGTTTATCACGTATTATTTAGTTTTTTTGAATAATCTTGATCGGTAAAATATAATGTTGGGCATAATACTTTTAAAACAAATCACCTTGAACATTAAACAGAGGTATTATACTATTTTTTTGTTTGTTAATAATTAGATAGATTAAGAAAATCTGGTTTATAACTCAATCATCAACTCTAAACAATATTATGTGGTACAGAGAATTGAAACTCTAAATACCAAAGACAACAACTAGAACATTATGACCTCTTTGTGGTCTATAATTTAATGTTTGTGGATAGAACTTTTACCGACCATAGAGTATTCAAAATTATAGAAATACATTTTTACCTTGTTAATTTAGTTAATTTGTGTAGATACTATTAAAATTTTGAGCTTAGTTTATATAAAATTAAAACTAAAAATCCAATATATATAGTATCTAAACAAATATATACATAATTATATATAAAACATACAGCTTTCTCAAGCCTAATACAATTTATTTATAAATGACGGTTACTAGGGAAATAATACAAGTTGAAAAATAAAATGATTTAGAGAAAAAGAGGGCAAGTATTGAGAGAGATGACAAATGAATTAATTTGACAAAACAATTGCCTTAAAATCCGGTTTTTAATTTTGTAATATAAGAAAACACGAAAAAGGATTCGAGGTGATAAATACGTGATTCGAGGTAGGGTAAGGCAAGTGGGTTACTTTCGAAGCACTTATTCAAATCTTTACTTTACTTTATTGGCATGCCTCCCATTTTTCTTTAAAAAACATTTATATTTCATCCACTTAAATTATGTATTTTACGGTTCCAAAATGAGGAACAATATAAAATCTTAACAATCTTTGTCTAAATGAAAATTAACAAATTATTTTAATTGGCCGGTTACCTCTTCTTTATTCATCTAAGTCTCCTTCAAGCTACTTTGTGAAATTCCTTTTTAAGGCTTTTACTAAAAGAAATACAACAAAAAATTGAACATGTTCATATAATAGCCAATAAATGTTTGTGTTTGTTAAAAAAAATAAACGTCACTATTAAAGAGGAGGGTGCATTGAGCTGGTTCAACGAACAGCTGGGGTTGGGACGAAGTTAGCTAGGGATCTTGAAATTTCAAAGCCTTTTAGGTCCATCCATATCTTCTTATCCTAATGTTTACTTTAAAATAATGGTCAAGGTCTTTTTTAAAAAAACTCATTATAATTCATGATATGACTATATGTAAACAAATAAATAAGAGACCACTGTAAAGTTAATGTGTATTTTCTGAGTTTAATATTTTATTTTTTAAGAAATTTTTGTTTGGATTGATAGCATGTATACTATCTCGATTTTGATATCCTTCACAATTTTTAACAGTATAATCAGATATTTTGATTTTGTGTAATTATATATTTTCGTTTAATAAGTTTACATACTTAGACTATGATGTAATCTTTTCCGTTGACAAAAAAGAAAGTGAATCATTTTCATCAAAATAATAATAAAAAAAAATTAGATTGACAAGATTCAATCTATACCATAAAATTTATTTTCTAATTTTTTAGTTTACCAAATCGTAAATAGGACTGATCAAATCTTTAATATCAAGCCCAAAAAAATGTGGTCAAGTTTAATTATTTATGTTAATATTGTTTATCTAGATTATAATTAGTTAATCAAAATGTTAATCAAAAATGCTTGTTTAACTTAAATAAAAAGACTAATTGAGTACCCAATTTAATCAACAAAATGTAGAAATCAATCATGAGAAATGTCAAGACATGAACTATATTAGCCTAAAGTTGTTTCCACTAAATTGCTATCTAGTCACAACTTTGGATTACCAAAGCTTTTGATATATATATATAATATAAATATATAAAAATTAATTTAATATTAATGATTAGATTAATAAAATTTAATAATATAACCTCAATTCTAAAAAGATTATCACATAGAATTAAACGACTGCAAGAAGTTGAACTTCTATAAAAGAATAGTTATAGACATGGATATTTAACATTTTGATCAAATACTAGAATAATAATTAAACAGAAGAATCATTATTGTTACAATTAAATTTAGAACATATGTTATGTTATAATATATATTCGCTTAACTCTCTCCATGGAATTGATCCTATATTTATATAAGAACTTGAAAAAGTAGACATATTTATGTACTTAATGTTACGCCCACGTAGGTACATCTCACTTCCTTTAGTTTCCGCACCCAACTAATCTTTTCCTTTTTAATTATAATATAATTTAGAGTATACTCATCTGAATAAAAAATGAAACAGAGAGATTCTATTTAAAAAGTACTAAAATTATTCATGTCGCAACTTTTTGTATATTGGTATATATATATATATATTATTTTGATAATACCAACAAACGTACTAGTGAATAAGTAAGTAAGTGGATAAACGTTATATTCGTTTATTAGTGTTGCGTGTAAAATCATGCCCTTTGGAAAAATGAATCAGATACGAAGACAAAAAATGAAAAAGTAGTGAATTCCTTTGCTTATTTGAATAGTAAAATTGAGAAAGTGTTATAGAATCTGCATTAAAGAGGTAAAAGAAAGAGTCATTTTTGTTGTTGTTGGTTAGGCATCTCATCTTCTTCCTTTTATCACGCCATGTGCAGTTGATATTTTTAGCTTCCTTTTGATTCTCTTCCATTATGCATTTCTTAGGTTTATATTGATGTTTCCTTAAAAGAAGGACTCAGGATGCATCTTCCTTTCTATATTTATAGCTATTTTGCAACTTTCCAATACATGTAAAAACCATTATTACTGTCAAAATTCCATATATTAATAAGGTTGCTTCTATAATTCGTCTCTAATTTATAATAATTATTTTTATTGATATATTAATTAAATAAAATATTATAAACTATAATTTAGGTTTGCTTCTCATTTAAATATGTATCATGTAATGAACTCGAGTTTTACTCGTATTTTAGCAATCCAATAATGATTGAATCTTTAAGTCTAAATGGAAACCTTATATAAAAAAGTAGTATATTTTTTTTGATTAGTTTATGCTCACCACAGCTTTATAAAATAGTACAAAAAGATTAGATGAATAGAACAATACTAAACAAGTGTAAAATACGAATAGGTAACTGGAATCATGCTTTGAATAAATAAATAAATAAAAGAGAATATTTGGGGCAATTGTTTGGTTTATGATGGTGGAAGGTGGCATGTGCATAGTGGTTGAATGGTCATGATACGCCATTATCATATCAGATCATCACAGTAATACGCATCATTATTATTATATAGTGCCACCGTTCGATCTAAATTATTGAAGTGGTCGGTCCACTTATGCGATGTTCCACCTGTTCGTGACATTGATAATTCATTATATCCCTTGAGCAGATCTAATCGATACTTAGGTTTTGTAATCAATTTGGTTTATTTTATTCTATTGGTGCCGTCGACTAGTTTAGAATCTAACCCACTTTAGATCGTTTCCACCAATAACTTTTATCTAATTTATTCAGTTTTTCTAGCAAATGATATGTCGGAGAACCATTCTCATTAGATGTAAAACATTTGGCAGCAACACAATTCAAACGCTTGATCCACAAATCACATTCGTCTATAATTAGACCTATAACTCAAATTTACTCAAATTAGATTACGTGGAACTACGACTATATAAAATTGAATTTTAATTTAAAAAATCACAATTTACTAAATTATTATCCTTAATTATATATATATATATAATATACAGTTATTAGTTTATGATATTCTCGTGACCATATTTTTATAGAAGAGATTTAAAAATATTATTATTCTACTAGTTTATTAAATTCTACATTAATCCAATTCAAAATCGATTTTATATGTTAATTTATAGTGTTTATTAATTTATAGTGTTAATTGATTAATCAAATATTAATTTAAGAATGTTATACTCTATATTTGAGCTCACAAACAGAAATAGAAAATGATTCCCCCGACATTATTTTGTTGATATAATATCAAGTGGTTATATACGAAAGAGTGGGATAATAAGAGGCATGATTAAGACAGCCTGATTATGATTATGATTGATTAGAAATGAGCCTAATTATACATAACACCGGCAATGGATTTGTATTGGTTTTCATTTTAGGAATTACATAAATGACAAGCAAAGGCAAAGGCATCGTGCCATGTCTGCAAACTACTTGCCTCAATTACATATAATTACAAATTAGCAACTACCGTGCGTGACATGCAAACTGATGGCCATAAAAATGTCACGAATTGGCCACACTATCTCGAACATGTTTACTTTGTGACCAATCCACATTAAATGACTCACATTTTTGGTGATGTGGCCAACTTATGACCTAGTGACTTTTTATTGGCCATTGATCTTTAGGAACTTATTTAATTGGTATACTTATGGGGACTATATTGACTTTTTTGTTTTTGTCCACAAAGCCCGATTCTTCATTCAAATTCATATTTAGAGAGTTTTATTGGTTTATGGATTTAGATAAGATTATAAAAATTTAAATAAAATTTTAGCGTTAGTAAATAAAAAAAACTCTGTAACATTTCAATGTTATTAATTTATATACTTGTAGAACTTTTTTATAAAATCTTTATAAATCTAAAATTATTAGATTCATAATTTTAAAAATTGTGTGTTAATTTAAATTTTCTGAAAAAATCTCATATTGTCACTCATTTAAAATATTACTTTATTGGTTGTTGATTCTATATTAGTTCATTTACAAAATAAAATCTTCAAAAGTATTCTATTTTGAGTAGGTATTCTCAAAATTATTTACTATGATTAAATTTTTTTTTTTTTCTTAAGATATAAAAGTCAAGATTAATAAAACTGAAAATAACAAAATAATAAAAGCCAACAAAAATTGACTTTTTAAATTTTTTTGAAGAAATACTAATTTATGAGTTTTGTTAAATACATAGAATATATAAAAGAATAAAAATATAAAATAAAATATTATAATATTTTTAATATGTTTCGTATATGAAAATTTATGGATATAGGTAGGCCTGGGCATTCGGGTACTCGGACCCGATCGGGTCGGGTCTTTCGGGTTTCAGGTATTTTGGGTTTACCAACATAAGACTCGATCGGGTATTTTTGCGGGTCCGGATCGGGTTCGGCTATCAAATTTTGGGTCGGATTCGAGTTGGGTTCGAGTTATCTGAATTTTTTAGCTAATTTTTAATCAAAATATTTTCAAAAAAGAGTTTTAAAAATTTCAACTTATTAAACTATTTAATATTTTAGTTTTATAATGTTATATTGATTATAAATTGATTAGTATTTTAGATTTATAATTATAATTTTAAATATTTGTGTAACTATAAGTATATATATAAATATTTGTGTAAATATATTATATATTTCGGGTATTTTGGGTACCCGTTCGGATTTTGGGTTTTACCTGATTGGGTTCGGGTACCCGTATTTTCATAATGTAAAATCCGTTCGGATATTTTATAAATTTTGCTTCGGTTCGAATTCAGGTATTTCAGATCGGGTTCGGGTTCGGGTCCGAGTTTCGGATATTATGCCCATGCTTAGATATAGGAATATGTTAGAATATTTAAATTAATTAAAAATCTGTAAAAAAAACTCAATGAAAATCTTCAGGCATAACTTATTGAAAATTTGCACAAAATTCTCTAGATAGGCAAAATTAATTAAAAATCTGCAGAAAACTCTATAAAAATCTCAGCAAAACTCATTTTCTCCAAATATATATAAAACTTTCAAATCTTCATTACTTTTTATGATTAAAAAATTATTAAAACTTTCTGAAAGTAAAAATTCAATAACAACTCCTTAATAGCTACTAGCTACTATATTTAGTGGAATGAAATCAAATTTTAGATATTGGAATAATTAGCTGCAACATTTAACTATTAGACTGAAAAAAGTTCGACGGTTTGTATGAATTATTGGAAGTGGGCCGAGGCAAAAGGGTGAGGCCCATATGACTTTACAAAGGCCACCTCAACCTCGGGCCAGATCGGCCTAGCATGGAATCAGAAGCTCAACACTTATCTGAAAGACGAAAAGAACATCTTAGCGTAAGACCACCACGACAAAAGACCAACTCAACAGAAAACCACTTCGGCAGACGAGCGAGCTCAGCCATAATCGATGTCAGCTAGCCTGCAACATATTTAATACGTTGCAGAGTCAGTCATCTATTTTGTAAATTTACCGAACCGCTCAACAAAATTTTATGTTGTAAGTGAGCAGTTCAACTACCTGGTCGACGATTAGCTCTGCAGGCTACCAACGCATATCATCATAGGCCGATGTGATACCAAGTAAACTTGCTCTAGCTATTTCTGCTATAAAAGGAGATCCTCAGCATGCCGAGCTGAGGATCTGATAATCATTTTCTCTCTACAACACTTAATATCTTGTATCACTTTGTCTCCCTAATCGAATATCTAAACCCTCTCTTAAAACTCTTAAACCACTTTGATAAATAAATCATTATTCTAATCTCACGACAAACATGAAAAATTAGTAAAACCCTATAATTTTTTTTTAATTCATGAGAAAAATTTTAAAATATTTTTCTCAAATTTTAATCTTTGCAAAATCTTTGACATGCTGATTTATTCTTAATATGATAGTTATGATGATCTAACTAATAACTTTGCATAATAGTTTTGATCTCTCACCTATAATATGTAGATTATAAGGGGTTTTTAAGTATAAACTTTAGATTATAGATCCAGACTTACCGATCCAAATGTTGATATTCTTTTTAACTATGACATGTTACTAATTATATGAATATGACCCTTTTGAAGTTCTTATTGAGAATTTTAAACTTCGATGTTTACATAGAGATAAAAAATCTCAAAAAGTTTTGATGATTTTGAACTTGTAGAAAAGAAAAACGATCCCCAACTAAAACAATTTTAGCCAAGTGGCGTCGAGAAAAGAAAACACACCCATCATGTTTGTTAAATCTTCTTATCATAAAGAAAGTAAAAAAAACCATATCTTAAGAAAATTTATTCAAATTTAGTGATATATTCATAAGAATTCATACTGAAATTTCTGTTAAAAAATGCTCAATTGATCGATTCTGATGATATTCTTAAGTTCCTTTTATTGATACTATATAACATTTATATTATCTAAGATTCGATTTAATATTATCTATTATAATGTTAAAATTTGATAGTAATGATAGATATTATTTTTTCTGTTTACGAATGGAGAGAAAGTCCTCCCAATAACATAATTTATTAAAAAAATCAAAATATTTAACCAATACAAATAAGTCTAGAAATGCCAAAAACAATTTTATCTTCTTTTAAAATAGAAAGCAGAGCAGCCAATGAAGAACTCAAAAAATGATAATTTAGCTGTAAATTAGAAGCATAGTTAAATATTTTATACGCTAGGCAATTAATTAGCTTCTCTATACAATTAGCTTATATGTGCACATGCATAACTCAAATTATCCAGTATTTTGAAATAAAGTCATAGCAAAATGTAGTAGGAAAGACAAAATGTGAGAATCACCAATCCTTGAATTAATTTAAACCAACCACTATCTCCAAATCTAGCTCAACTTAAATATGACAAAGACAATCCCACGCTATGAAAAATCCATAGTATAGACCCCAAAATTCTGCTAAGTAAGTTGAACAAACACAGATATTAACTGAGAAACTGCCACACCAATTCCCTTCTTCATCTTTTAAGACTCCATCTGGAGAAGCCAAATCTGGATTACTTTTCGAAACACCATCCGTGTTTGACTTTAACCAGCAAGGAGGAGGAGGGGACCAAGAGATCAATTTCTCGATACGAGGTTGTCTAGCTTGACCCTCTCGATCTTTAACATAAGAGTTCCTAGCTTCTTTATTTTTCTCCTTAACAAATGAGAGCCTATCACGACACTTCCACTCGTTGTTGAAAACATTACAACGCCAACGTCATGCCCACCAAACAGCTATCACAAAATATATAGACCAAGGGGTATTATGTACGAAATGACGATAGCCCAAATTTGAGAAGAGCCCGCCAAAAATTGATTGGTCAAAGAAGGAAGTTCGAAAGGCGCTTGGGACTACGCGAGACCACATGCCAAACATTGCCGAACAATCTCTCAGTATGTGAATAAGAGAGTCATCATCATTCTTGAAAATGGAGCATAATGTTGAATCATATAATTGGCACATGTATCTCTCGATGTTAGTCATCACAACTTGGTGGGAAATTAACCACATGAATGTTCGAATCCTTTTTTGGTACATGCAACATGCCAAAGCCTATCATAGAATACATGCATATTTGGTCTCGGTTCATCTTTCAAAGTGAGAAGGGAATATACAGTCTCGACTGAAAATACTTAATTGAGAGCTAGTTTACAAGTAATGCGATCAGTCGCATTAGTAACTTGATACACAAATACCGAGTATAATTGAAGAAGAATATTCTGTGTAACATATTGAATAATCAAATCCATAAACAAACCCACATTTATTCTCCACATGATAGCTCACACTACTCAACAACTACAAATGAGATGGTAAAACTTTGAGATGCATCAGTATCAAAAAGTACATCTAAAAGCCAATAGTCTAAGCAAAACAAAGCTTTCGTTCCATCACCAATAATCCACCTACTAACCTTTTAAAAAAACTTCCTTTAGGCTTAGAACAATGCTCTTCCAAATCCAGAGCCAAACTGCGATCGATCAAATCCAAGATGTATCTCGTAAATTTGTCATCTTATATTTATGGCATAAAATGTTAGCCCAAAGACTTCACTTGTCAAGAAGTCATCGCTGATAACACGAGTTTTAATCCTATATCCTACTGCAAATGCACAACACACGAAAATAGTATTTAGGGATCGAATCCACGAAAATCAATTATCACACTAATGATTGAATTATTTAACTAGAGCTAAGTCGATGAGTATTTTGATTGGACTCGATTATAACTAAGGAAATTTAATGTAAACAATATTTAGAAAACATCAAGCTTAGGGAATTCATAAGGAAATAATAATTGACTAACCCACTCTGGCAACGATAATCACTATGCTTAGATTCTAGAGATCCTAACTCTCGTTGGTTCTAGAATTCTAACCATGCAGTTTTAACAGTTCCTTAAGTGTCCACAACCCAAACATCAACTCTCGTTGGTAGTGAAAGAGTTGCTTACCTAGAAAGGTTCTGATTCTTATTAAACTTCTGGGATAATAAGTAACCTAAGATCATAGATTAGCTAGCTACTCTAATTTAAGCATTAACCATGTTCCTAGGCTGAGATTCCATATTTAAGACCTACTTGTTCTTCACGCCTTATGTCCTTTGAGATCTTAGAATACCCTAAACTTGATTATGGACTACTCGGACATGGAAATACAGAACAAGCAAGCAATTGTAAAGAATTTCATTGAAAACTCAAAATAGATAGAATAGAGGTTTAGGAATTCTTCTCCCAGTGTAGAGATCCCAAATTCTTCTCCTCTAGGTTACAATAGAATTCTGTGTCTTTTTCGTTTGCAAAAAACTCCTAACAACGTGTTTTTGACCTAATATGTAAATCGAACTGGTATAAAAATAAGGAAATCTAGTTTTCGCTTCGCAAGGTCATTGATCGATCGATCTTTCAACTGCTTGATTGATCAATGTTTCTTCATTCGATTGTGAAGCTTCCAAATCGTGCAAAAGATCGTGCGTAACTTCTCCCTACATATCTCGATCGATCTTTGGGGTGCTCGGTCATGCAGTGGATCGTGCGCACGATATAGATGGATGGCATGAGAAGTCGATCAATGGATCAAGCGTAGTTTTCTCTTTCTAAGTTGTGATCAATCGATCTTGGTGTTGATCGAATCGATCGATCAATGACCCTGCGAAGTTAAGCTCCAATCTTGCTCAGCATGTGGAATCCAATGTTAAGCTCCAATCTTGCTCAGCATGTGGAATCCAAAGTATCCTTGCGTTTTGTACCTGAAAGAACTCTAAAAACACAACAAAGATTAAAGAAAACATATGAATTAGTAAGCTATAAGTTGGTATAAACGAGGTGTATCAATTCCCCCAGACTTGGATTTTTGCTTGTCCTCGAGCAAATACACCAGAATCTAAAAGATGGATACAAACTCAAGAACTCATTCTTCCATAGAAATTTAACACCTCAGAACCTAAGCAAAGAACACTCGATTCATTCGACGAGAGAGATACCACCCTTATACTTCTCCCAAACTTAACAACTAGTCCATCCTAACTCCAAAATCAGACCCAAAAGTTCTAGATCACGATACCAACCTCTTATGAGTCAAGGTGCAGTCTTATCCAGAGAATATCAATCAAAAGACACATAGACTCATTCTCAATACTAAGTACCATCCATATTGTGGTTCCTTTCCTCTTATTCTTTTCTCTTCAAACTGATTTCTCCCTACTTTTCTAGGGTATCATTGTATTTTTTTTATCGGTAGTTTTTCCTCTTGCAATTTCAAAGGTGTATAATACGAGTAACTTCATTGGAGTTTTCTCTCAGTAACCAAGTTAGTAAGATAAAAAGGATTACGTCCTTGGACGTATCTTTCAGAACCGTCTAGTTCACCTTAAAAACAAGCAGTGTCATTTAGAAACTTTTACCCTAGGCTTACTTTGATTGTTGAAACTTAAAGTGCGCGAAACTTTGAGAAAAAGAACCCAACCTTGGGAAAGGTTCTCAAATAAAAGAGACTGATAATCCGATCTAATGTATACCAACTCTCTAGACAAGAAAATTAAATCAGGTTGCGTTTTGAAGTTCATACCAGATTTTCAACATAATCGAGAAGAAGTGGTAAAAAGACGAATAGCTGATGAATCTCTGAGTTTTCTAATAGTCAACAATGCTCATCAGAAATCAGACAAATGGTAGCTTAAACCCTTATGAAATATACCATTCCTCAGAAATCATAGTTCCTAAACCGACAAAAGTTAATCTAAAACAATGTTCGACTCAAAAACAAAACAAAAGAAAGAAACTTCATTAGCAAACAAACGGTTCTCCACCTGACTTACTTCACACCGTCCCGGTGTGAATATTAGTGAGAGGAAGAATGAAAGTAATCAAAAGAAGTAATTGAAAGTTGCTTTGGGATTTAGAAAGCACACCTGGAGGTATCGATCGATCGAGCATCCTTAGATCGATCAATCCATGGAGATCAAGGGATGGAACGAGCTAAAATTGGTCAACAGATCGTGCACAAACAGATGACAGGTGGTGATCGATCGGCTGATCGAAGGATCGTGCGTTAACACAACTGGGTTGCAGATCGACCGAGCTGAAAGCTTTGGTTGATCGGTGGATCGTGCGGCTTTTGTCATCCCATGTTGCACGATCGGTCCTTGTGTGGATCGATCGGGCAGTGCTCTCATATCGCGTTTCCTGAAAACAAAAGACAACTTTGACCTGAAACCAGCGAAAAATAAAGCAAAAACTAACCTATTGGTGGGTTGCCTCCCACTTAGCGCTTGTTTAAAGTCAATAGCTTGACTAAGAGAGATGCTATGGAGGAGTTATATCAGTCAAAGATATGAAATCTTCATTGACTTTGTCGGGAGCACCAAAATATGGTTTAAGGCGCTGTCCATTAACTACAAATTCTTGTTCCTTTTCGTTGAGTAGAACATCACTCCATATGGTCTTACTTCCTTGATGGTGAAAGGACCAGACCACCTTGACCTAACCTTTCCAGGAAAGAGTTTTAAACGCGAGTTAAACAAAAGAACTTTATCATTAGGAGCAAAACTTCTGTTAAGGATACGTTTATCATGTGCATCCTTTGTTCGTTCTTTGTAAATTCTCGAGTTGTCATAAGCCAAGTGTCTGATATCTTCAAGTTCATGTAGCTGCAGTGACCGTCTTTCCGAGGCAGATTTGATGTCGTAGTTGAGATGCTTGATAGCCCAATTAGCCTTATATTCGAGCTCGACTGGAAGGTGATATGATTTACAACAGATGGAACGGAGTTGTTCCTAATGGTGTCTTGAAAGCGGTTTTGTAAGCCCAAAGAGCATCATCCAACTTAGTAGACCAATCTTTCCTTGTTGCACAAACGGTTTTCTGCAGAATGCTCTTGATCACCCGATTAGAAACCTCAACCTGACCACTTGTTTGAGGGTGATATGGTGTAGCAACCCTGTGGTGAACTCCGTACTTCTTCAGCAGATTGTTAAACGTTTGGTTAATGAAATGAGAACCACCATCACTAATCACAATCCTCGGAACACCAAACCTTGGAAATATGATATGCTTGAACATCTTCATAACCACTTTGGCGTCATTTGTTGGACTAGCTATTGCTTCAACCCACTTACATACATAATATACAGCAACAAGTATGTATTGGTTTTCAAAAGAAATAGGGAAATGTCCCATGAAATTGATTCCCCAAACATAAAACACCTCAACCTCGAGAATGAAGTTCTGTGACATCTCATTTCTTCTACTTATGTTACCTTGTCACTGATAAGAGTCACATGATGAAACAAAGTAGTATATGTCACGAAACATCGTAAGCCACCAGAAACCTGATTGAAGAACTTTTGCGACAGTCTTGAAGGTAGCAAAGTGACCTGCATATGAAGAACCATGACAATGAAACAATATACCAGGAATCTCGCTTTTAGAAACATATCTTCTGAAAATGCCATGAAAGCATTGTTTCTATAAGTATGGAGCATCCCAGTAGTATCGTCTGACATCCCTTAGACACTTCTTCTTCCTGTAACCCTGAAACTCAGGAGGGTTAACATCTGCAGTGAGATAGTTGGCAAAATTGGCAAACCATGGAGTGCCTGGAACACGAGGAGGATCAGAAGGCAGCTGATGAGCTTTAATGGCAGATTGTATACGATAAACTTGTTCTTCCCGTAAGCTGTCATCAAGGGGAATGAAATCGTCAATTTGTAATCTCGAAAGGTGGTATGCAACTCCATTATCTACGCCTTTTTTGTCTTTGATCTCAAGATCAAACTCTTGCAGCAAAAGCACCCAACGAAGCAGCCTAAGCTTAACATCTTTCTTGGAAATGAGATACTAAAGAGCAGCATGATCAGTGTGTACAATAACCTTAGAACCGACAAGATAAGATCTGAACTTCTCAAAGGCAAAAACGATAGCCAAAAGTTCTTTTTTTGTAGTTGCATAATTTTGTTGAGCATAATCAAGTGTTCGACTAACATAGTAGATTACATGCAACTTCTTGTATTTTCTCTGCCCAAAACAGCTCCAACTGCATAGTCACTCGCATCACACATAAGCTCAAAAGGTAATTCCCAATCTGGTGGCTGAACTATTGGTGCACTAACTAGAACTCCTTTCAAGGTCATGAAAGCTTCCTCACACTCCTTGGTAAATTCAAACTTAACATCCTTGCATAGAAATTGAGTGAGCGGTCTGGCTATCTTCGAGAAATCTTTAATAAATCTCCTGTAAAAACCGGCATGACCAAGAAAACTTCTGATCTCTTTGACCGAGGTTGGCGATTTTAAGCTTGTCATTACCTCGATCTTCGCCTTGTCAACTTTGATCCCTTTTCCTGATATCTTGTAACCGAGTATAATCCCCTCTGTAACCATGAAATGACACTTCTCCCAATTGAGCACTAGATACTTGTCTTGACAACATTGGAGAACCCTGCACAGATTAGAAAGACAACTAGAAAAAGAATAACCATAAAGAGAAAAGTCATCCATAAAAACTTCCATAATATCCTCAATCATATCAGTGAAAATCGACACCATGCATCTTTGAAAAGTAGCTGGAGCATTACATAACCCAAATGGCATTCTACGATATGCAAATGTACCATAGGGACATGTAAAAGTTGTCTTTCTCTGGTCGTCGGGATGAATGGGGATCTGAAAGAAACCTGAATAACCATCTAAAAAGCAATAGTAAGAATGGTTAGCTAATCTCTCAAGCATTTGATCCATGACGGGCATAGGAAAGTGATCCATCTTAGTAGAAGAATTTAAAGTTCTGAAATCAATACACATCCTATGACCTGTGACAGTTCTAGTAGGTATCAATTCATTATTCTCATTCTTGACTACAGTAATGCCTCTTTTCTTAGGTACAACATGGACATGACTAACCCAATTACTATCGGATATATGATATATGATCCCTGCTTGTAACAGTTTCATTATCTCCTTCTTGAAAACTTCTTTTAGATTCGGATTCAACCTCCTTTGGTTCTCTATAGAACTCTTAGACTCATCAATCAGATGTATCCTATGCATGCATAGCTCATGTGAAATACCAGGGATATCATCTAACCAATAACCTATAGCTCTACGATACTTTCGAAGTTTTCTAATAAGCGTTTCCGTTTCAGAACCATTCAACTTAGCATTAACGATTATGGGATAAGTAGAATTAGGACCGAGAAACACATACCTTAGCCCTGCGGGGAGAGTCCTAAGCTCGACTATTTAAGCTTTTAATTCACTCCAGGGATCGGTCTAGGCTGATGGTATGGACGGTTTTGGGTGATCTAAAACTGCATAAACCACCATCTCCTCAATCTGTTTACACGAATCCATCATCCTAGCATAACTAATTGCTTCGTCATTTGCAAACTCAAATTCAGACTCTATCCTTGTAAGTGTCAACTCAAGAGGGTCCTCAACAAATCTCTCTTCATTCAATTCTTCTGCAATTTCTTCAGAAATATCAACATAAAAAGTCATGCCATTCAACATCGGTTTCTTCAGCATCTTGTCCATCTCAAATCTCATCTTCATATCTCCTAACTGTAGATCGATTCTTCCATTCTTTACATCAATCATAGCACCTACTGTTCTGAGAAAGGGTCGAGATAAGATGAGAGGGTCCTTAGGTTCTTCATCTAGTTTCAGCACTACAAGATGTGTTAATACTAATGCATTTTCAACTTCGACATCAAGATCCTCAAGAATACCCACTGGAAATTTCACTAAACGGTCTGCAAAGATAAGAGAGATCTTTGTTTGCTTGAAGTCCGAGAATCCTAACCTTAAGGCTACAGAATATGACATTAGGTTTACACTAGAACCTAGATCACACTATGAACGTGCAAAGGTCACATAACCTATCCGAATTGAAAGTACAATCCTCCCAGAATCTTCTTCTTTCTTAGGGAGCCGATTTTGAAGTCTAGAATTACAATCTTGTGTAATCATCATCACTCTTTCTTCTCCTATGAACTTGTTTGTCACTAAGATTTTGACATAGTTCTTAAGTGAAGGATCATCTGCAAGACATTAACATAAGGTAGCCGAATTGAAAAATTTGATAATAACTCCTTACACTTGGCATTCTCCAAATCCTTTTTAGACTTCTTTGGTGGGATGGCATATGGTGCTACTGGTACGTATGATCTCTCAGGTGCTGCTGATTGCTTACGAGGTATGGATGCTGGTGATGGTTTTCTCTCATGTGCTGGAAATTGCCCTGGTATTGGCGTGGGTGTGGTTGTTTCCTCATAAATCTCTTCAGCTCTATCATCCTCAACATTGACCACTACTCTCTCTTGTCTTGATTTTTGGAAGTTTGCTTCAAGCTCCTTACCACTTCTCAACATAACAACATCACAAGCTTGATGATCATCATTCAAACTCAGAGGAAATGTCGTGTTTTCCACCCTGGACATAACATAATCAATCCTGGAACTCAACTTTGAGTACATCACTCCCATCTGATTATTGATTTCAAACATAATCCTAGATTGTCCCTGAATGACCTGCTCCAATAAAGCTTTAATCTTGTCAGTAGATGAAGGAGTAGGATTTGCCGTGTTCTTTTGTTCGGTGTAAAGTACTTCAGATTGATGGTCCTGAAGATTATGTTTCTTCTCTGATGAATAAAGCTTGACAGACTTCCTCTTAAACTCACTTGAAGCTATGAACTGATCCAACTTCTCACATATCCCTGCGATTCTATCCATCTCAGATGAAGAGTCTTTGTGATCCCGTAAATCTCTTGTACTCACGACCAAATTCTTAATCAGTTGGAAGGCGCTCTCACTCGTGTTTGTAGTGAAATCCCCCTTGCTCGAAGTATTAAGTAGCTTCTTGAAACTCCAATTCAATCCGCTATAGAAGAAGTTTAGAACTTGTTCATCGCTGAAACCATGGTGTGGACAATCCCTTCTTTATCCTTTCAACCTATCCCATGCTTCTCCATAAGACTCATCATCTCTTTGATGAAAGTTTAATATTTGGTTCTTCAACTTAGCAGTCTTTTCTCTGGTAAATAAGTGGTCCAGAAACTTGTTTCTAACTTGTTCCCATGAATTTAACGATCCTGCTGGTAAAGACTGAAGCCATTTGGTCCTCTTTCCTTCCAAAGAAAACTTGAAAAGTTTGCACTTAGCATAATCCTCAGGGATTCCTCTAGGTGATGTCGCACTACAGATTTCCTCGAAGTTTTCGAGATGATCTATAGGGTTTTCAGCAGGGAAACCGTGAAAGGTAACAGAAAATCGTAGATCGACATTGATAGTAGTTGTGAGGAGTTCCTATTTCACCGATAGCTCTTCTTGGCATATGTTCTGTTGTAGCATATTTTTCCCGTTTCAGCTCTTCAATCTCTCGCTTTAACTGCTCAAATGTAGCTTTCTGACTCGTGGGATCAGCTATGCTTTCTCCTCTATTAGCCATTATAAGATCAGACCTGAAAAACAAAACAAATGAATAAAAAAAAAAGGTAAACAAATGTGTCTTAGTCTCTGATTTAATAAATAATCGAAAGGTAATGTTATTGATCCCCGGCAACGCCGCCAAAAACATGATAACACGAGTTTTAACCCTATATCCTACTACAAGTGCACAAAAAACGAAATAGTATTTAGGGATTGAATCCACGAAGACCAATTATCACACTAACGATTGAATTATTTAACTAGAGCTAAGTCGATGGGTATTTTGATTGGAATCGATTATAACTAAGAAATTTAATGTAAACAATATTTTAAAAAAACATCAAGATTAGGGAATTTATAAGGAAATCAAGGTTAGGATGAGGAATCTATTCAGGAAAGTTCAATTTCGTTCTCGACTAAGAAATAATAATTGACTAACCCACTCTCGCAGCGATAATCACTATGCCTAGATTCTAGAGATCCTAACTCTCGTTTGTTATAGAATTCTAACCATGCAATATTAACAGTTCTTAAGTGTCCACAACTCAACCTAGCATCAACTCTCGTTGGTAGTGAAGGAGTTGTTCACCTAGAAAGGTTCTGATTCTTATTAAATTTTTGGGATAATAAGTAACCTAAGACCATAGATTAGTTAGCTACTCTAATCTAAGCATTAACCATGTTCTTAGGCTGAGATTCCATATTTAAGACCTATTTTTTCCTCACCCTTATGTCCCTTGAGATCTTAGAATACCCTAAATTTGATTATGGACTACTCAGACATGGAAATACAGAACAAGCAAGCAATTGTAAAGAATTTCATTGAAAACTCAAAATAGATATAATAGGTTTAGGAAATCTTCTCCAATGGTGTAGAGATCAAAATTCTTCTCCTCTAGATTACAATAGAAGTCTGTGTCTTTTTCGCCTGCAAAAAACTCCTGGAAACGTGTTTTCGACCTAATATATAAAGTAAATTGAACTAGTACAAAAATAAGGAAATCTGGTTTTCGCTTCGCAGGGTCATTGATAGATCGATCCTTCAACTGCTCGATTGATCAATGTTTCTTCATTCGATCATGAAGTTTCCAAATCATGCAAACGATCGTGCGTAACTTCTCCCTACATAGCTCGATCGATCTTTGGGTGCTCGGTCGTGCAGTGGATCGTGTACACGATATAGATGGATTTCATGAGAAGTCGATCAATGGATCGAGCGTAGTTTTCTCTTTCTAAAGTTGTGATCGATCGATCTTGGTGTTGATCGATCGATCCTTTATCTCGTAGTGGAAAAATCCAAAGTTAAGCTCCAATCTTGCTCAGCATGTGGAATCCAAAGTATCCTTGTGTTTTGTACCTGAAAGGACTCTAAAAACACGACAAAGACTAAAGAAAACATATGAATTAGTAAGCTATAAGTTAGTATAAACGAGGTATATCAATCGCCAACTGATTTTAGCAATCCGAACCATGTTCATGTCCTCAGCTCCTTTAATTCCAAGGCCGATATTAGCCTTTGGTTTACATAAAGTCCCCCTACTAACCAAGTGTTGTTTCCTATGCCCTGGAGAATTCCCCCAAATAAATTGCCTTGGTATTTTATCTAGGCTCTTCAACGTGGACTTTGAAAGCGAGACAACACTTATCTGATGTACCAGGATCGAAGACAAAACTACTTTAGTAAGTTTAATATGTCCAGTAAAGTTTAGAAATTTGCCTTGTCATCCTGTTAATATCGATCAAATATTCTCCAATAAGCTATTAAAAGTATCTTTATTTATACGCTTCTGCATGATCGAAATTCCTAGATATTTATTGAAGTCTTTCATGGCCTAAATTCCATTAGCATCACTCACTTCTTCCTCTAAACACCAGTTTACATTATATGAGAAAAAAAAAATTTAGATTTCTCGAATGACACCTTTTGCCCCGACGCATCACAAAAACGATTTAGTACACCACTGATCACTCAGATTTGGTATGATGTTGTCTCCGCAAAGTGAATCAAGTCATCCGAAAAAACAATGTGAGAAAATTTAGATCCACAACGAGAAAGCTTAATAGACTACCACGAGCCATCCTCTACCGATACAAAGAAGGAATCGATAGGGGACAAGGGATCCTCTTAACAGAGAACACTCAGCGGCCGAAACCCCTCTGCAACTTTACCGTTCCATAACAACTTCATTTCTGACCCTAATACACACTCCAATATCGAAGTGATCAAAATTTCTGAGAATCTCGCATCCTTAAAGGTGTCTTCGAGAAAATCCCATTTAATCATGTGATATGCTTTCTCAAGATCAAGCTTGAGGAGCATTCAGTCTTTTCTTCCTTTCTTCTTACATATGGAGTAAACAACCTCCTAAACAATATTTCAACGCTCATCCTTCCACGTAAGAAACTTGCTTGACAAGGACTGGTTAGTTTTTTCATGATCAGTTTGGTTCTTAAAACCGTAGCTTTAGTAATCACCTTGAAGAATACGTTACAAATACTTATTGGACGAAAATTTTTTATATTCTCTAGGTTTGCGACTTTGGCAATCAAAATCACTAGTGAATCATTAGTTCCTCTCGTGAGATTTCTGGAATTAAAGAAACTAAGAGTGAAACGGATATTCACCAACCACCATCCTCCATCAGTGTTATTTAAAGACAAGTTGGAAGCCATCAATACCATGTGCCTTGTAACGACTCATACTCTTGATCAACTTCTCAAGCTCCCCCGATGAGAATGGTTTATCTAGCAACCTATGATCCACAAGGTTGAGTTTAGGAAAACCACCAAAAGGAAGACTTGAGACTGATAGAGCTACATCATCCAAAGAATAAAGTCTTTTGTAGGACTCTAGAGGCATCTGTTCTAGCTCATAAGGATCCGACACCCAATTCCCAGAGTCATCTTTGAAACTAATAATTTTGCTATATTGACGTCTAATTATCGTGTAAGCGTGAAAGAACTTGGTATTGCGGTCACAAAAAATGACCAACTTCTCTATGGAAATCAGGTACCATAGCAATTCCTTTTGCTCCAAAACAACATCAAGATCTTTAAGTAAAGAAGTTTCTTTATCGAGTAAATCAGTTGAAGATACAAAAGCAATAAGAGACAAGACATCCACAATCTCATCAAGCAGCTTATCCTTCCGAATATGAATATTTCCAAATATGTCATAGTTCCATTTCTTCAAATCTTCTTCATTCTACCAAGGGTAACCAAAGTAGGATAATTTATCCTAGGAGGAATCAATTAAAAAATTAAAGTCTTGATGAAAAGTCCTAGTAGCCTCTAAATGAAAAAGGCAGTGTTGTGCATTAGAGGCGGACTCAAGACATAGTTGTCCCCATAAAAGAGTTTTATCAGACGATAAAAAGTAAGATGTGTCACCACAACTTTAGGCCATGTAAGACGAAATCTTTGACAACAACACATTCAATTAAGTCTTTTTGCCATGAAGTTTTTGTATATCTTATCATGTTTCTAGGTGAAATGATTACCACTAAAACCCGTATCAACGAGAGAAATATCACTGTTCCAATTTCCAAAAACTAAAAATCGGGAGAAAGCCTGCCATTGCCCAATGTTCTTTCATCAATTTGTACTATAGAACCAATGATAGTTTTCTCCTCAATTGGAGTGATGATAAAACTTAATTCTTCCCACCTATATTTCCTTTGACTAATAGAAGAAGCCTTAGTGTTAGACATAACTCGAGCGTGTATAAGTTGATCTGAAGTGTGCATAATATCCACACCACCAACTTCTGAATGCCAAATAACTATAAACCACCACTTTGGCCTCCAACATCTATCCGAGAAGAATTAAAAAATCTAAAACTTTGGCAAATAACCCGTTCTCCATCCCCTCCAGCATGAGTCTCAAATAAAGCTAGAAAATTCATCGTATTTTTCATGAGAATGTATCTAAAAGATCTTCTGAAGTTGGATTTATTCAACCCCGACAGTTCCAGAATAAAATATTCATCATATGTAAATGGAATAAGTACGGATGAACTACCGGAGAAACCTATCAAAGTTTCAAAATGGTTTCTGAAGGAACCATCGAACCTAAAACACCATATACAATAGCCTTATCCAAATATGGATTAGTGAGCCAATTATTCCTGCCACAAACTAGTGATACCAAATGAAGAAGAAATCTGATTATTCATAGTCGTATTCAAGTCCCTAGCCTCTCCTACATGGAAAGCACCACCTTATCTTCATGCATCGTCACTCTCAACTCGCATCCTCTTCCCCGCCGTAAATAATTCCAGCTCACCTCTCACTGGTCCAAAAACCAACCATTTAGGCGAACAAGGAACTTGTCTCGACTTTGATTTACCAACATTCATCTGCTTCCCAGTACATGTTCCCCTATCTTTTATGCCAAGTTGGATCGAGATATTTGGGATACAAACAACATGATTTCAAGCACTGTCAGTAAACACTTTTCTACTCAAAGCTTGATCTTAACTCTAAATAAAACCATGAATATTCTCTTTGTTATTTGGATCAACATTCCTCTTGAAAACACCAACTTCTATATCCAAAGCCATAAAGAAATTAGCAAACCGGTTCATGAGTTACCATTCGACAGCTTATCTTGGAGAACACAAAGAGCTGGTCTTCCCATTGAGACTCTCGTAGCAGAGCCTGAAATATGAGAAGACCACTTAACTTTTGATATTCTTACTTGTACAAAACCATCATTGTCATATGTCGTCGGAGTCACTGGAGTAGCCTTTCCAGAGCTAGAGTTACATCCTTAACCTATGAAATAGGTTCATGTAAAGCAAATAGTGTATTGCGTGTGACAAAAGGATAAACATACATAAGATGTCCATACAAGACACGACTTGAGCATATACTAGCAAATCCCTCATAATTTACGTGATAGTGTTCCTCGTTAACAAGAAAAAAACGTATGACGGGCAACGCCAAGGCTACCTCTACACAAATATGAGCAAATCTACCACTTCCAAAGCTCGGCGTGGTGCTATGTACTCTCACATGATTACCCAAACTATTACTAATACCCATGAGAAAAACATGATGATATAAGCTAAAAGGTATATGAGAAATTTGAACCCATGATTCCAAACTTGCATCAGAAGGTAACTTCCCAACACCTTCATAAACCTCCAGATAAGAGATCAATAAAATCCGTCCATTCATGTTAGCTCTCAGCATTCACTCAACTCACAGTCACAATGTTTATGGAGATTCTATGAACCTTTAATCTGGATTTGCTAAGCTTTAAAAAGAAATTTGGATGAAGATTTCACACGCACAAATTTATTTACCCGGTGTTCACTTCTGATATGGAGACGTCACCGGGGCCAAATTCAATCCGACAATCCACTAGAGAGAAAAGAGTACAACTCAAAATCCAGAGCAATTTCACCAAAACAATAACAACACTAATCGTAAAAATACAGAACGATGATGATGATACAGAGAGCTTTTCGCTCAGCTCCTTTTTCACCTCAAACCCTCTCTGGTGATCCAAAGGTTCACATCGCTTCGCATTTCCTTTTGTCGTGACTTGATTCTAACCAGGATCTGATTTAATTTCCAATTAAACCAAACCAAAAATTGAATCATACCATTATAACAATTCATCAAAACGGATTAGAAAGTACTGACGAGGTAGGTCAAGCACAACAAAGGAGCCATGAGATTTCCAAATCTCAGAGAGTTTCTTATTCATCAAAACCACATTAGCGTTCCTCCCCAATACTTTAACAAACAAACATATCTCTCACATCTCGTGCATTGTATCAATGACCTTCTGACCAACTGCAATGACGTGTTCTTTACCCTTTTCTGTTAGGTTACTCTACTTTCATTCTCGACGTAACAAAACCCTCGTCAATCACGATCTTAGGGAGAGGAAGATCCCATGAGTTTGTCCCTGAAACCGTCACCGACCACGACATAGCCACCATTGATGATGTACTCAATTGTCACATATCTTCCCAATACTCCATCATATTCCCATCATGTTCACTTGTATCTGAAACCATATGAGAAGCTGATGCAGTCAACGAAGTCGAGGCAATCATATCAGATGGATCTCCTGGCGTTTTCAGTACTCTTCCTTGAAATCCTAATATTGCCTTCTACCACATATGTCTTGTGATAAAATATTATATTGTGCGTTATTCTTTATTTTTTGAGTTTGAACTACATTTTTTAAATAAAGAGTAAAGCCTAAAAAATAACAAGTTGAATGGTATTCTTTTTGCATAAACCTTTTTTAAAATCATTTTCAGTGATGAACTGCCAGACCTGATATAGTTTTGTTCGAAATGTACATGAATGCATAGTACCATATATTTAGAGTTTGATAAATTGCAACTTTAAATTTCTCTTGTACACTTCTTTTTTATAAAGAATGTAACATTTTAATCTTAACAAAGTCTTGTGAAGTTCCGTACAGCTAAATCAAAATAACATTGTAACTAAAGGCCTTCAATTTCGACATGTAAGGTGCTGTTTTTTATGTGTCGCTGACAACACCATTTAAGACTAAAATAAGTGAATAAAATCAAAAACAAATTATGATAAAAGGAAATGACGTAGTTGCTACTATATTATGAGTGTTGTTTTTGCCCCTGAATGAAATGGTGATCGTAAAACTAATTGTGTGACTGAGTAAATAAAACTATTATAAAGTTATTTATTATCACTTATGCTGTTTTCTATATAATTAAAGCTGAAAGTGTTGGTGTTATATGGTCGTTGTTGCTGACGCAATATTAAATAACAGGGCCTAAGTATTCCACGAAATCGATGAGCACAATATATTCGCCAATTGAGTTTTTATGTATTTTTTCATTCTCTTTTTTCAACAGCAATGTCCAGTTAGAAAAGATGGACCGGACAAATGCTTCCTAGCTTTTGTTTGTGTATTAACCTTAATCACATACTTTCAAGTACTTGAAACAACGAATTAAGTTATGGATATTGTTCAACACTGACGTTGAATATAGAGACATAACCGACTGAAAATTACTGATGTTAATGATTACACATTTTTATAGATTTAGTAAATGAAAGAGAACGAAATGTCTCATGACATTTGGAGGACACAAGAGGTGATAGTCGTTTTTTATTGTTATTAACCAAAACAAAAGCTGAACATCTGTCAAGTGTCATCAACAAGTCTCATCTGCATCAGCATTATTTGCACCAGTTGACAAAAACGCACTTCCAGGCTAACGATTAGCCAACGGACCATGGCAAGATAGAAACTTGGTATTCACGCCATCAGGCACAACCCATTTCTCTTTCCTTAACTTTGGGTAATCAGAACGATCAAAATTTGGTGAATCCCCTGCAAGATTCAAAAACTCAAACATTAACGACAACCCTCTTGCTAAACGAGGGAAATAGAGAAGCAAACACAATCGTTGAACCACTTCCTGCTAACGATAATCTTTTGACGACCAGGGAACTTAAACTTAGCACGTCGAAGAGCCTTTTCTGCATGATGTCCGTGACTGTCTCTGCATCGAGCAGACAAAAGAACATGTCCTATGGCAACTGTAGCACAAGTACCAAGAGCTTTACCAAAGGCACCTCTCATTCCGGTCTGAAGCGCTCTAGCACAAGAAAGCATCTTGTTATCCTAAGAACATGGAATGGATGAACCCTAATCCGGAGATGGAAAACATCTTTTCCAGCACATTTGGCCATGTACTTGTTGCAAGCAATAGGCAAAGCTTCAAGAGCTTCACTTGAGACATTTTCTTTCTCCCATGAAACCAAATGGAAACAGTAAGGGAATTCAACAACTCATTTCTTCTTCATTCCGACATCGTAAATTCTAATTTAAGGATCAGAAATGGACACGACGTCGGCGTCAAATTTAGGGTATGGCTTCCCCTTATTGACGGTAAAATTCCGAGCTTAACAAAAACTGAAATGCTATCATTCAAACCCATTTCCGACACAGATCCTATCAAATAAAAACCTAATCTAAATGTAAATTACAAGCTTAAGAAACTCTATTTTGCGACTTGAGTAATTAATTTTTCAACCCATTTCCGATGAGATCTACAAACAAAGACCCTAACAAATACGAGACACAGAGACAGATTTATCTATCTATAAAAATTCAGAGAAATCAATAACGAATATGAGATTACGAGATAATTTAGCAATCTACTTACTTCGCCCCATCGCGTTGGTTTCCTTCTCGACTGGTGTTCGTAACCCTAGAAATGGACAAGACGTCGGCGTGACGTTTTCCTTTTTCTACGTGGAACAAAGAGCCCTAATTCTCTATGTCACATTAACTGGATCCGAACAACAAAACAACAGGCCCATTAAAGAATTAAGACCCAATTTGACCAATTAAGCTTAAAAACATAGCCGTGTTTATACCGCTTTTGCTGTAAAGCGTGGCGGGGTTTTCTGATGACTTTGGCGATTACATCACGCCTCAGTCTTGAGTTCCGTCGTCAAAAAATCAATTCGTTGTTGTCTCTACTATGCGAGAAACTCATAGAAGACCTAAAATCTTGCAGAGACATCATCGAAATTTCTCGAATTCATGGCTACATGGTGAAGACGGGGATCGACAAGGACGATTTCGCAGTAAGCAAGCTTCTTGCTTTCTCCTCTAAACGAGACATTCAATACGCGTCGTTGATCTTCGAGCATATATCCAATACTAATCTCTATATGTGAAAAACTATGATTACAGGTTACTCGATCAGCGATGAGCCGGAGAGAGCCTTTAGTGTCTTAAACCAATTGAGAGCTAAAGGTTTTTAACCTTGGACGGTTTCTCCTTTATCGCAACTCTTAAATCATGTGCTCGTAAATTGTGCAGTCCAATCGGTGAGGGAGTGCATAGGATTATTTTAAGATCCGGGTTTATGTGGCATAGTGAGTTGCGGAATGCATTTCTTCGTTTTTACTGTGCTTGTGGGAGGATCAATGATGCTCAGAAAGTGTTCGACGAAATGGCACAGAGCGTTGATGCTGTTTCGTTTAGTACTTTAATGAATGGGTATCTTCAGTTTTTAAGAAAGCATTGGCTGTGGATCTGTTCAGGGATATGCGGAATTATGAGGTGACCGTTAATGTAAGTACGCTGCTTAGCTTTCTTTCGGCTACTGGTGATCTAGGGGACTTGACTGGAGCAGAATAGGCTCACGGGTTGTGCACTAAGATTGGTCTTGATTCGGGCTCGCATTTAATCACAGCTTTGATAGGTATGTACGCTAAAATTGGGAAAATCAGTTCAGCACGCAGGATCTTTGATTGCGCCACACGAAAGGACGTTGTTACATGGAATTGTATGATTGACCAATAGGCTAAAATGGGTCTCCTTGAAGACTGTTTATGGCTATTGAGGCAGATGAAGTATGATAAGATGGAACCAAATTCATCTACATTTGTCGGGCTGTTGTCTTCCTGCACGAACTACGAAGCAGCAAGCGTAGGACAGCGTGTTGGAGATTTAGTGGAAGAGGGAAAAATAGCTTTGGATGCAATCCTCGGAACCACACTTGTTGATATGTATGCAAAACTAGGAATGCTTGACAAAGCTGTTGAAATTTTTAATAGAATGAAGAATAAGGATGTAAAGACCTGGACCACAATGTTCTCGGGCTACGGAGCTCATGGACTAGCAAGAGAAGCAATAACACTGTTCAATAAGATGGAAGAAGTAAACTGCAAAGTGAAACCCAATGAGATTACCTTCTTGGTTGTGCTGAATGCTTGCAGCCATGGAGGGTTGGTAATGGAGGGAATCAGATGCTTTAAGAGGATGGTTGAGGCATACCGTTTCACACCCAAAGTTAAAAATTATAGTTGTGTGGTTGACCTTTTAGGACGAGCGGGTCAGTTAGAGGAGGCATATGAACTAATTAGAAATTTAGCAGTCACAAGCGATTCAACTGCTTGGCGTGCTTTGCTAGGTGCTCGAGTCTACAGAAATGCAGATTTAGGGGAACTTGTGATGATTAGATTGGCTGAAATGGGTGAAACACACCCGGCTGATGAAATTCTTCTTGCCGGGACACATGCTATCGCAGGTAATTCACAAGGTCGAAAGAAATCATTAGAAAATGACTTGTTTGTAGACAAAAAGGAGGCTGGATACAGCGCCATTGAAATCGAATCGAGTAAGGGAGCAATCTTGGATTTCATTTCAGATCATGTCAGCAAATTGTTGTTCAGAATGCAGCTGATCTTAATAAAACAGTTTAGATGGATAGTGAATAATCTATCTGACTATGAATCTATGATGTTCAACGACTCTTGACACTTTTCTGCTTGTTCTTGTGCTAATTGTTTATGGCTGCAAATGAATCATATAGGTTGAATCATACTAAATCTCAATCAAATAAACATTATATATGTATGTTGATTCGTCTTATCCACAAATTTAACCATACAAACTACTTATCTTAACTTAAAAATGTCTCTTTCACCAATAATCTATAAGAAAAAAACATATTGGAGGAATCGATCTCGGGATCTTGTTCTAGATAATAATAGTAGTCAACCAACGGTGCCAAAAGGAAATGCATATGAAGTGTATATGATGTTTTTATATATCCAACACTTGTATAATTTGTGCTCTCTTCCGCTCCATTTCTATCTTCTCAACAGAAACCTCCTACACCTTCAAAATCTCTTGTCAGATATCTTCTATATATGTACACACCTAAGCTGCATATATCCATCGATGTTTCTTCTTTAACACTTTACTTTTTTTATTTTATTTCCTTACTTTTCCCCCAAATCTATTCACGGAAGCCAAGAATACAATTCCAAACCCTAATCCGATCATCCGTCTTTCCCCCAATTCTTCTCCGGTCAGTCTCCGATTCCTCGATCCATCTCATTTTTTGTTATTTATGATTTTCTAAATAGAGTCTTCTCGGTTTCATTTTTGGTAGTTGTTTTTGGAATTTAGCTTGATTTTGAGTCAATTGATTGAATTCTGGTTTGATTTGAATTTACATCTTTGTCTCAGACCGCTTGGGTTTTCGATATGAGTAATCAGAAGAAGAGGAATTTCCAGATAGAGGCGTTCAAGCATCGAGTCGTGGTTGATCCCAAATATGCCGATAAAACTTGGCAGATTCTCGAGCGTGCGATCCATCAGATTTATAATCAAGATGCTAGCGGTCTCAGTTTCGAAGAACTCTATAGGTCTTTTTCTCTCTTGATTTTTTAGGATTTTTTTTTTGCTCCATTGAATCCTATAGAAATGGTACTGTTCCTGGAGTTAATATTTGCGTAGATATCTGTCGATTTCTTCCATAAGGTTGCACGTTCTATGTTCAGCTCTTGGTTTGAGTCACTTTCGTTCAGCTAGCTTTTCGTGTCAATTTTTTGGCTATAGGTAGGTCTGATGCAAACTCATTTGCTATGTCGAAGTCTTTGCTATTAGTCTGATTTGAATTATTCTCTGTATTGGCTCAGAAACGCGTACAACATGGTCCTGCACAAGTTTGGTGACAAACTTTACTCTGGGTTTATTACTACTATGACTGCTCATCTCAAAGAAAAGTCCAATCTGATTGAGGCAGCTCAAGGAGGATCATTCCTAGAAGAGCTCAACAAGAAATGGAATGAGCACAATAAAGCGTTAGAAATGATACGTGACATTCTCATGTACATGGATAGAACTTACATTCAGAGCACCAAAAAAACCCATGTTCATCCAATGGGGCTTAATTTGTGGAGGGATAACGTAGTGCATTTCACGAAGATACACACAAGACTTCTAAACACCCTTATTGATCTAGTGCAGAAGGAACGGACTGGTGAAGTCATAGACAGGGGTTTGATGAGGAATGTGATTAAGATGTTCATGGACTTGGGTGAATCTGTGTATCAGGACGATTTTGAAAAGCCATTTTTGGAGGCGTCTTCTGAGTTTTATAAGGTTGAGTCTCAGGAATTTATTGAATCTTGTGATTGTGGGGATTATCTAAAGAAAGCAGAGAAGCGCTTAACCGAAGAAATAGATAGGGTTGCACACTACTTGGATGCCAGGAGCGAAGAGAAGATTACTAGTGTGGTTGAGAAAGAGATGATTGCCAACCACATGCAGAGACTTGTTCACATGGAGAATTCAGGTCTGGTTAATATGCTTCTGAATGACAAGTATGAGGATTTGAGTAGAATGTACAACTTGTTCCGAAGGGTTACCAACGGTCTTGTTACTGTAAGAGATGTTATGACCATGCATCTTAGGGAGATGGGAAAGCAATTGGTTACTGATCCGGAAAAGTCGAAGGATCCGGTGGAATTTGTACAACGGCTATTGGATGAGCGGGATAAATATGACAAAATCATCAGCACAGCTTTTGGCAATGATAAGACATTTCAGAATGCGCTGAATTCATCATTCGAGTATTTCATCAATTTGAATGCTCGTTCTCCTGAGTTCATCTCCCTGTTTGTTGATGACAAGCTACGGAAAGGACTTAAGGGTATTGCCGATGCAGATGTGGAGGTTATCCTTGATAAAGTTATGATGCTTTTCCGCTACTTACAAGAGAAAGATGTGTTTGAGAAGTACTACAAGCAACATTTGGCTAAAAGACTCCTCTCAGGCAAAACCGTGTCAGATGACGCAGAAAGGAGTTTAATAGTGAAACTGAAGACAGAATGTGGTTATCAGTTCACTTCTAAATTGGAAGGTATGTTTACTGACATGAAGACTTCAGAGGACACAATGAAAGGGTTTTATGGCAGTCACCCCGAGCTTTCAGAAGGACCAACACTTATTGTTCAGGTCCTTACAACTGGTTCCTGGCCCACACAGCCTGCAGTACCTTGTAATCTCCCAGCTGAAGTTTCAGTTCTCTGTGAGAAGTTCCGCTCTTACTACCTTGGGACCCATAGTGGGAGAAGATTGTCGTGGCAAACTAACATGGGCACAGCTGATATCAAAGCCGTGTTTGGAAAGGGTCAGAAACATGAACTGAATGTGTCAACTTTCCAGATGTGTGTTCTCATGTTGTTCAACAACTCTGATCGACTCAGCTACAAAGAGATAGAACAAGCTACTGAAATCCCGGCAGCAGATCTTAAACGTTGTTTGCAGTCACTGGCATGTGTAAAAGGCAAAAACGTCATAAAGAAAGAACCCATGAGCAAAGACATAGGAGAGGATGATTCATTTGTTGTGAACGACTTTTTTTTTTTTTTTTTTTTTTTTTTTTTTTTTTTTTTTTTTTATTTTTTTTTTTTTTTTTTTTTTTTTTTTTTTTTTTTTTTTTTTAGAGTAGAGGAAGACAGGAAACCGCAGATTGAAGCAGCCATCGTGAGGATCATGAAGTCTAGAAAAACACTGGACCACAACAACATAATCGCAGAGGTGACAAAACAGTTGCAACCACGATTCCTGGCAAACCCAACAGAGATAAAGAAGAGAATCGAGTCGCTCATTGAACGGGATTTCCTGGAAAGGGATAGTACTGACCGGAAACTTTACCGCTATCTAGCCTAATAAGATTGAATACCACAACCCAGAAAAAAAGCTTTGGTCTCTGTTTGCTTTACTTTGTTTCTGTTTGGTGTAAAAGCTTCTGAACTGTTCGGTAGTCAGGTAAGAAGGAACCAACACTCTGTTGCTGCCGTTAGTGGAAGATACATTTGTTTCCTTCTTCTTCTTTCGATCGAACGTGTTATACTTCAATTTACAACGTGTTAGTCAGGTTCTGGATAAATGTTTATAACACTAAATCATAAGCCCCTTCATACGACATCGTTTCTAAGGCGGCTTTGTAACTTAAAAAGACCAAAATTCTCTCAAAATATCTCCATCCCACTATAAGAGTCCCCATCAGATTGGAAAGGAAGTAAGCTAATGTGTGTAATATACACTAATGCTCTTATGTTGTGTTTTGCTTTTTAAATGATTATCAATATGATACGACAACTTGTTCCCCACAAATGTTGCTATATTTATTGACTGAATTATTATAATATCAAAAGCATAGACAGACAGACTAGGCCAAGATTCTTACACATATCACGTGGCTCATAAATCACGTGCCCCAATGTGACTTACATACGTATTTGTATAAAGACAATCCACAGTTATATACTATTAATAATCATGTCATCGTGCTACTGAAGAACCCCACAGTTTCAGAGTTACAAACATAAACTATCCAATTTGCCTTGTCAACTTCTTTTTGTTTGTTTCTCGATCACTCACTTCCAATGGACATTGTAAGATCATGTACTTCTAGTCACTGATGAGTTATGACCAACTAAGTAGTGAGGCGTATACTTTAAATATGAGCTATACATTTCTTAAAAATTGGAACACTAACATCAATGTGATCTCTTTGTCCATTGGATAAAACTACAAGGAAAATAAAATTAAATGGTGGTGGTCTAGTGATTTTTATTCGACAAAAAGGTCATTATGTTGGTTTACGTCAGGATCGATTTTTCAAAAGTATAACATTATTTATCATTTTCATTTGGTCATTGAATGGCTAAACTTAGATCATGTCCAACCCCAGAGAGTTGATTTAGGTTTATAAACAAGAATTTGATTATCGTCTATCTTCTCTGTTTCAAAATCGAAATTGATTTTTTTGGTTTTTGGTTTTGATTTTGGGATGAGATTGATAAAGCTATGATATGTTTGGAAATCACTAACATCTAGGTCATTTTTGTAATTTATCTATGTTGATTTCACTTTCCTCGTGATTTTTACTTAACGAGGAAATCACCATATTAGTTATAGATGGATTCCTCTCAAATATAAAATTGCTAATCAATTTTATTGAATCATTAAATATCTATATGCGGATCACGTTAAAAATTAGTTTGAAGTTTGGTCTATACACCTTTTTGGTTAACAAAAAAAATACTGGAAGGGAAATAAACACATTTGTCATAATCCGGTAATTTCAGGTTTTAGTCACCTATATACCTCCAGATATAGCACCTTCGTTCTGTTTTTTCTTTTGTATCGAAATGTCTATTTCTATAACTGGTCAATTTCATTTCTTTGAATTGATTATTAAAAATTATTAAAAAAAGAAAACCTTCACAGGAATCGAGAAACCTACGTTTAATAAAAGACTCTCTTTCTGTTTCTGTAGTGATATGAATGCTGATAATAGTTTTGTTTGTTTTCCCTTTTCTTAAATAAAAATAAAATGGACGAATATGGTACACAGTCTCTTTCAGTTTCACCAAGCTTGAGCAACTCATTCTCTTCTTCTTCCTCCACACTGTAAGGTCTCTCTCCCCCACTCTTTTGGCTTTTGATCTTTCCTTTCTGTTTTTTTTCTTCTTATTGTTGGAGAACACTAACTCTCTCATTTCAAACAACTTTTTGTATAATTTAGATTTTAGAATGGATACAATTGAGTCAGAGAGTTCAAAGGATTCGTCTTCTCACCAAAGAGTACTAAGATTCTTCTCCATGACTAAGATAAACAATGTCTTTCGCTCACTCAGTTCACAAGCTTTCCTTCGAGCCAGAACACAACATGTGGAAGACACTGAACCTGTGCCGGAATTTCTTATGAATCTCAGATTGTCGAATCTTTTTGATCTCCCTGGTGTATATATTCAGATGAATGCAGAGATTTCTAGCGCATTGAGCTATGGGAACAAAGAATGTCTACAGAAACTAAGAAGCCATGGAACATCAGTGATATGCCTCAAGAACGATCGAGGAGATTCGATTCTTCATCTTGCTGCTACATGGGGTCATCTTGAATTAGTGAAGAGCATTGTCTCGGAATTTCCATGCCTTTTATTGGCACCAAACTCGATGTGTCAGCTTCCATTACATGTGGCTGCTCTTGCTGGACATGTAGATGTTGTTGAGACTCTTGTTGCGACAGTAGCATTTCTCTTGGCTAAACTTTCCACAGAAGAGAAGGAGAGACTGAATCTATATCTTATGAAGGACATAAATGGAGATACTGCTTTGAACTTGGCCTTGAAAGGACGCGATATAAAGCTTGCTCTCTGTTTAGTGAATGCGAACCAACAAGCTTCATTTCTTGCCAGTAAAGACGGAATATCTCCTTTGTATTTGGCAGTAGAAGCCGGAGATGTGTCCCTTGTGAGAGCTATGCTGGGAATTAATGGCCCAAAAGGTAAAAATTCCAACCTGCAATCACAGTTGGAAGGAAGAAAATATATTGCACATGCTGCTTTGAAGTCCATGAGTACAGGTTTGTTTTGCTTTCTTTACCAATCAGAGAATCACAAGTTCAAGCATTGATGACTAACTGACAGTCGCACTTGTTTGAGCAGATACACTAGATGTTATTCTTAACGAATGTCCAAGTCTTGTGGATGAGCGAGATGACGAAGGAATGACATGTCTCTCGTTTGGAGCATCAATGGGAAATTACGAAGGAGTTTGCAACATGTTAGACAGATCAATAAAAGGTGTTTTTGTATGTAACGATGATGGATCGTATCCAATCCACTTGGCAGTAGAGAAAGGTCATCTTGAAGTTGTCAATGAGATGTGCAAACGTTGTCCATCTTCAGTGCACCTGCTTAACAAAAAATGTCAGAACATTCTTCACATTGCAGCTAGTAGTGGGAAATTTGAAATTATACATAAATGGCCGAAAGGTGAACATATGGCTAATGAGAAAGATGTTGATGGTAATACACCTCTGCACCTAGCCACCATAAAGTGGCGTCCCCGAGCTGCTTATTACCTTGCAGGACCAAAAAACTTATTGATAAAGAACAATAGTGGCTTGACAGCTCTGGATATAGCCGAGTTGAATCTGAAACCGCGCTACATCTTACGAGAGGTATTATCTCGTGTAACCCTACACTGATTTTAAACGAGCTTGTGACCCTTGAGTTTTGAATTACAGAGGTTGACATTGGTGGCCTTGGTACATGGTCACGTCCAAAGAGATCATAGACTCATGAAGACCATGAAGCTAACAAAACCATCAATAGTGACATTGGACCGTGTCGAAAATAAGGAGTACATCAATACTCTTACAGTGGTTGCAGCTCTTGTTGCAACCGTAACATTTGCTGCAGGTTTTACTTTACCAGGTGGCTGTAAGACCTCTGCTCCCAACTTAGGAAGCGCAACTTTAGCAGCCAATCCTCTTCTCATCCTTTTCCTGATACTCAACACTATAGCGATGCAAAGCTCGATCGTAGCACTCGTTTCTCTTCTTTGGACCCAGTTTGGAGATCCTACACCATCTCACGCTTCCTTAGATATGGTCTTGACATCACTATGTATTGCTCTAATGACCATGGCGTATGCATTCTTTTCCGGCTTGATTATTGCAGTAGGACATGTCACAGGGCTTAGAGTCCTCATTTCCTTTGCATCTGTTTTCTTCTTACTCATTATGTTCTTAATCATTGTCCCTCACAGCTCTTTACAGAGTCCTAGTGTTCATGCTAGATATGGTCTGTTTTTCGTACCTTTACTGATGGTTATAAACGACGACGAAGACGGTGAAAGTTGTCAGAGATCAATGAGTAACACGTAGTTAAGAAGACAATGTTTTCCATTGATGAATTTTGTGTGTTTCATCTGATGCAGTGTAAGGTTATGCATTTTTCTTTCAACGTATCCTTAATAACATTGTACATTTTGTGAACTTTATAGTCCAAAAAAGAAAGAAAAATAAAACCATAGCACGTTATGGGCCGAACTGAGGCCTTCTTTGTAGGCCCATTTATAAGTAGCTTAAGGGCTTAAATTTAAAGCGGTCGCAAAAAATCCCGCCAAACTTAATTTTCTACCAAAACGTTGGCAACGTTTTTGTTTATTTTTATAGCGTTTCCATCGACATTTCAAGAAATCTCTCTCACTGTGACTTTGATTCTTCGTCTCAAGAATCTCGGGAAATAAGGAAATGGATATCTCCGATATAGCTAGGAAGCTTGGTCTCGCTAACAACAAGATTTTGATTCGAAAAGCTGCAGAGATTCGACGTCTTTGTGATGCTCAGTTCGATTCATCCATTATCGGCCTTGTAAGACAATTGATTCTGAATCCAGATTTTAATCGAAACGTGAATTTGATTATCTTCCATCTTCCCTGTTTCAATTCGGAATCAACTTTTTTGGTTTTTGGTTTTGATTCCAGGGTGAGATCTGTAAAGCTGTGATATGTTTGGAAATCGCAGCCGCTAGGTGATTTTCGTAATTGATCCATGTCGTTTTCAATATATTATAATGGGTGATTACAGTATCTTACTGAACTCAGATTCGATTCTATTTTTAGGATGCAGATTATATTTGATAGACAGGCAGCGATTAAGTTGAGTGGTATGTCGGAAAAAGCTTACTCTCGATCATTCAATAGTCTGCAAAACGCCATTGGGATCAAGTGAGTTTCCTTTTCAAGTCTTCTTCTACTTGTTTAATGGATTTTGTGGTGTCTAGTTATCTTGATTAATGTGTTATAATTGACATTTCAGGATAAAGCTAAATATTAGAGAATTGGCGGTTCAGTTTGGTTGCGTTAGGATAATCAAATCCGTGCAAAATGTGCTAACTTTGTAAGCCTTGTTTCGCTTTTGTATTGTCTTTGTCTTCATTGTTTCGGATAATCTTTATGTACCGAAAGATTTTGTATGCCATAAGTTTGTTAAAATGTTTATATGGATTGTTGGTCATGTTTGGATTTTTAACTTCAATGAGTTGCTTATTTTTCTTGTGCTTTTGTTGCCTAGGTATAAGGAGAGATTTCTTGCATCACTACCAGCATCAAGGAGGGCTAGTGCTGACTTCACTAGGCCTGTATTTACAGCTGCTGCTTTCTATTTATGTACCAAAAAACAGAAGGTAAGTCTTTAAATGTCTTTCCTTTTGAGATATGTTTGAATACCTTTTGATTGCTTAATGTTTCTGAACCTTCTCTGTTATCTCTTTGCAGCTTAAGGTAGATAAGCTTAGGCTGATTGAGGTTTGTGGAACATCAGAATCCGAATTCTCTTGCGTGAGTATTAATACAGTCAGATACACTAATTTCTCTAATGCGTGACTTGATTGCCCACTTACTGATTTGGATCTACATGGACTACTAAAACAGGTCTCCACCTCCATGATAGACCTTTGCTTCGATTGTGTTGGGATCTCAAAGGAAAAGAAAGATGCAAAGGATGTTAAAGGAAACCGGGGTAGGGTTAATCATTTATCTCTCGAATAATAGTCTGGACAATTGTCAAATGACCAGCTTTATTTCAATCCAGTGAAAACTTTTCTAGAATACAGTACGTAATTATGTGCAAGATTTTCTTCAGACTTGCTTGATGTGTTACCTGAAAAGAGAAAACTAGAGGATGGTGGATATTCATCTGATGATGAGGTACTTTCATGGCTACGGACTTCTTTCTAACATTTGTTTAAAATCACTCTTATCCTTGTTATTACCGTTTCTGATTTACACAAAAATTAAAATTGGAGCTTATGCAGTCTTGTTGTTACAAAAGACACAAGAAGATGGAAGAGGCCAAGTATGAGGACTGGAAATCTACAGTCGTTATTTCAATCAAGCAGAACCCAGAGAAAGGTGGGCTTAATACATTCGCCATGCCATATGAATTACTTCATTTTATGTTTTCTCTGTTTCTTATGCTTCTCGGATCTCTTGTTCTTTTCAGGAGCTAAGAGAGCTATACAGACCAGTCTCAAATTCCCAAAGAAGGCTGAGACTGAAGAGGTTCAAGTTAATTCGTAGCCTTGCACATTCAAAACACAAATTACAGTTCAATTTCTTGTTGTCTTCATCACATTAAAAAACTTGTAAATGACTATCCTTGGTAACTTTTGTAAATCATTATTTTTTTCAATTTTTAATAAGTCTTGATCTCTATCCAAACAGAAAAAAAAAACTAGAAGATTATGAATGGAACAGTTGAGTTGTTTGTATTACAATAGAATGACTATTACAGAGTATATATACGGACTACATGTAAACCTAAAAGTATACTAGTATGTACAATCATATCCTTTAGTGGAGACATGAGTAACTCTGTGTACTTGAGCGGATGTTGTCTCGAACAAAATGATAGTCTAAAGCCATATACTTCATTCTAGAGTGAAACACACGATTGACACATAGGTATGTTGTTCTAATGTTGTCGCAATAGATAACTAGACTAGTGGGAAGAGTAATCTGTACTTCTGTGGGAGATAGCAGATCCAGCGTAGTTCAGTAGTTGTATTTGCTACGGCATGGTACTCAACTTCAATGGAGGAACGGGCAACACCTTTTTGCATCTTGGAAGACCAGGACATAGGAGTGTTACCAAGGTAAAAGATGTAGGCATTTTTGGGGACAAAGTCTTCGATGTCACTAGCCTAGTCAACATCCGAATAACCATGTAGTGTTGTATTCTAACGAATTAAAATACCATGTGTTGTAGTACCTACAAAATATCTTAACACCCGTTTTGCAGCTTGCCAATGTAAGTTTGTAGGAAAGTGCATAAACTCGGATAACTTGTTAACAACAAAACGAACATCAGGTCTGGTCAAAGCAAGATATTGTAAAATATCAACGACTTGTCTATACTCTCGTGGATCAGATTGCTTGAAACCTGATGAGACCGTGAGCTTGGGATGTGCAGTCATTGGCGAGGTGACAGGTTTGGCATCATACATATTAGTCTTGTGCAGTAAAGCCATGATATATTTTCGCTGCATTAGATGCATCCCTTTGCCTGTCTGTGTGACTTCGATACCGAGGAAGTAAGAGAAATCTCCCATATCTTTCAGAGCGAAGCGATCTGCAAGTGCCTGAATAACAGTATCAACCGCAGAAGCATGATTTCATGTGACCACAATATCATCAACGTATACGAGAGTATAAACAAGATGACCATTTTTGGAGTAGACAAAAATTGATGTATCTACTACATAATTTGTAAGACCAATACGTAGTAAGAAGGCACACAAATCTTCATACCATGTTCTAGGAGCTTGTCTTAACCCATATAACGCCTTTCTCAATCTGCAAACATGATATGGTTGATCCTTATAAACAAAACCTGGAGGTTGTGAGACATATACTTCCTCAAGAGTGTTCCCTGTAGGAACGCATTGTTTACATTCAATTGACGAATGACACAGTTCTGACCAACCACTAAATCAAGAACCACTCAGATTATTGTGGACTTCACCACATGATAAAGGTCTCACTGTAATCGATCCTATATTTCTGATCAAACACACGAGCGACTAACTTGGCCTTATGACGATCAATATCTCGTGTTGGTTTGAATTTGAGAGTGAATAACCACTTGGTAGAGATAACATTCTGACCTTGTGTTGGAGGAACGATGTCAAAAATGTGATTAGCGACAATTGCAATGAATTCATTTGTTGCAGCTAAACGCCAATTGGGATGTGCCATTGCATGTGTGATAGTATGTGGTTCAGTTGGAGTCGTCGTAGGGACCATAGCTAAGAGATTTGTCCGTTGTTTGGGTTTTGTTATCAGATTCTTGCCTATGGTAACACATGGAGTGCATATTCTCCATTGGTGGTGGGACGGCAATCAGCGGAGGTGAGGTGATTTCAAGTTGGGCATCGAGAAGAGCCATTGAGCGAGGAGCAACATCGTCTATACTGGTATTAAGTGGGCCAGGTGGAGATGGACCTGAATTATTCTGCAACAACAAAGACCTGAATTAGTTATTGGGCCGATTTCTAGTGGGCCAGAATCACTTGCAGCTGAATTCTAGCTATGTTGATTTTAAGGCAACGAGCCAAGAGACTCTATTGATAGCGATCGTGACGAAAATTAGGCAAAGGAGCTGAGCATATGGGTCGTTCCAGCGGAGCTGCAACGTGCATATGAGTGGTGCGAAGCAGGATAAGGGTGTAAGGTGAGTGGATTTGTGTGGTTGTGTTTGGAGGCTCAATTTGGTCGGTTTTGGATTTCTAGGCAAAATGGTAGATTGTTTCCATGAACTCAACATAACGTGAGGTGTAAATTCTTCCCGTATTTGGCTCCAACAAAGATAAGTACTATGAGTAAGAGAATAACCCACGTATACACATTCTGCTGACCGAGCTTCAAGCCTGTCTGTTGAATATGGCTTAAGCCAAGGGAAGCACATACAACCGAAGATCCAAAGTTTGAGATAGTTGGGTTCTGTGTTGAAGAGGCGGTAGTATGGTGATGTGTTGTTAAGCACCAGTTTTGGAAGACTGTTGATTAAGTACACAACAACAGCAAACGCATATGTCCAGTACTGATTGGGAAATGATGCTTGGCTTACATGATGATGCTTTCTCCTAAAATTTCATTGTGTTCTAGTGTATGAGGTGGAGAATTTAAGTGATTGATGTCGTGGGTTGCTAGATAGGGACATAGAACAATATATATTCGCCTCCATTTTCTGAAAATAGGGTGCGAATTTTGGTTTGGAAATGGTTTTCAACGAGGGTTTTGAAGGTTGGTAATATGTCTCGGACTTGGGACTTGTATTTCATAGGGTAGAGTCAGGTGTAACGAGTGTGATGATCAATGAGAACAATGTAGTATTTTTATTAGTCGAGGGATATTATGGGTGAGGTCCAAAAATCAGTGTAAATCATTTGAAGAAGAGCATTTTAGGTGATTGAGTTTTGAGCAAAAGAAAGTTTATGGCTTTCATTGAGAAAGCAATCAAAACAAGAGACTTGTTTTGAAATACAGAGAGAGGTAATGAAAATTTAGAAACAATGGAGCTAAGTAAGATGTTGATGGATGGCCAAGTCTTGAGCGCCAGGACTGCAGTGTGGTTTTCGGAGTTAGTGTGATGTGGTAGGTGGTGATGGAGGTTGGAGAGTTTGGTCACTCATACAATGCATTCCTAGCTTTATCGTGGAACAACATGACTTCTGTGTTGAGATCTTTCACCTGGAGACGAAGCCGGAAAGAATTCAATTGATGCTTGGTTAGAATTCCATAACTTATAAACCGAGAGAAGGTTGCGATCAAAACCTACATAACGTAAACCAAAACATATAAGTCATCACCAAAATCTACATAACGTAAACCAAAACCTACAAGTCATCACCAATAATTAAAAAACTGAAACCTACACATACAAGACATACATAAAACATACATAACACAAAGCAAAACCTACATAACAGAAACCAAAATTACATACATGTGTAACCAGCCATATTGAGGATCACTTGCTGGTCATTCCCCTCTGCATGTCATTAGGCCGTCACCATACCTAAAAGACGTACATGTTACACAAAATCGTAAGCCTATAATTTTTTTATGTTGCAGATGAGGGGACTTACAAAGTCGGTTGTCACCTATTCAACAATTCTCTTCAGTTGTCCCGCCTCATAATCACCAAATGGATCATATATAACGACTGATTGGTGGACTCCTTGCAAAATATGACTCACTATTGAACATCCTTTGAAAGGCGATATATGTAGGAAAAGAAGAAATAAACATAAGAAGTCATCACCAAAACCTACATATCGTAAACCAAAACCTACAAGTCATCACCAAAACCTACATATCGTAAACCAAAACTTACATAACGTTAACCAAAACCTACAAGTCATACTGAAAACCTACAAGTAGAAGAAAGATTTACATGAGAAGCAGCCAGTTTGAATTTGCGGCTCTCTCATTGAACGGACCTTACATCCAACAAAGCATTTTGACTGTCAGAGGCCTTTGTTAATTATTCCTCCTCTAGCTTTTTCTCAGTCCTCAACTAATCATCATCATCATCATCATCATCATCACACACCATCATATCAATGATTGGTTTAGCAGGAGGACTTTTAAATCCAATTACTTCTTTGCAAGGTTGTTCTTGTCTACCTGATCGCATAACCTTTGTCATTATACTCTCTGGGTCAGAAGTTTCTTCCGTAACCACCTTCCATGATAATTTTTTTCCGAGATGTCTCATTTTCTTTGTCAACATCATCCTCCACCATGTGGCCATCACCTACCTTTATTGGGGAGGCATCTTGTGAACCTACAAGAGCAGAACTTCTGCTAGGCGGTTCGGCTCTCAACGGGAGGGGAAAAGAACTTCTGCTAGGCGGTTCGACTCTCAACGGGAGGGGAGCAAAACTCCTGCTAGGCGGTTTGGCTCTCAGCAGGAGGGGATTCTCATACCGACAAATCTTGGTTTCCATCTCTGAAAACCTACTTTGCAACCCCACCATCTCACTTTTTAGGCATTCAAATTTCTCATCATTCTGCATCTCAGCATGCTCGAACTTTGCTAGCAATCACTCTAACAGCGACTTTATAGCCGACTACTCCTTTTGTATGGATGACTGCGTCTTGTCCCTAATACTCTCCTTCACGAAAGACTTCAACAAGATGTCCATGGTGTCAGTACTCTCAACCCCCTTCAACCTCTTCTCCTTGCCATTGTTTTGTAGGGGCTTTTTCTTCTTAGGCCGAACCTCCCCCTCTTCTATAACCACTCCATATACGAAGATAATTATCAGAAATCGCACACCAAAACCTACCTAACAGAACCGAAAACCTACATCGCATACCAAAACCTACAAGTCATACCTAAAACCTACATAACATAAATCAAAACCTACATCACATACCAAAACCTACATCGCATACCAAAATGTACATCGCATTCCTAAACCTACATCGCACACCAAAACCTACATAACATGAATCAAAACTTACAAGTCATACACAAAACCTACATATCATAACCCAAAACCAACATGTAATAAATAAAACCTACATAACATAACCCAAAACCTACATCGCGTAGCAAAACCTACATCGCATACCAAAACCTACATAACAGAAATCAAAATCAACAAGTCATACGCAAAACCTACATAACATAACCCAAAACCTACAACACATACCGTACTTGATTTTTTTGGGCGTCAATGGCCACCATCTTCAACTTCCTCTTCTTCAAATTATTCGTCTCCCAGAAGCTCTCATCGAGATCCTCGCCAAACATATCCACAACACTTCTTCCTCCCATAAAAGATAAACTTCGTCCACTACCTTGTAGACCATGTTCCTAACAAGACGAATCTGCAAAAATGTTTAATTTCAAATTAACCAACAAAACATATATAATGTGTAGCTAAACCTACATAACGTCTAGCAAAACCTACATAAAGTGAGTCATGACCTACTGAACATTACATACAAAACCTAGATAAAAATAATCAAAACCTATGAATCAAAACAATATACTTTTCCATCTTTTGAATTCTGGATCTCATCTTGTAGTATGACATCTAAACTTTCTTTTGCCCTACTTGTTTCAAGCGGAGCATAGGTATGTTCATACCATCTCTACGAGAACCGTTAAGGTTCCCAAGGCATTCAACGTACTCTAATGCCCATATCAACAGCACATGGACACAACAATGTATGGTGTACGTCAGCCTAGTGTATGACGACCCTTTGATGGATCTGATTAATAATTAAAAAGCATCATGTGTTAGGATTTTAAGCAAATTCGACAATTACCAATTGACTAATCTAGCAAAACTCTAAGCCCTAGGTCTTGTATTAACTTAATTGAATATGATAAATAGAGGACTCGATTATACATGAAATTTGGTTAGTGCAGCGGAGATAAGATCAAGTATAAGATCAGCAAGTACTCCAAGTGTAACACCTCTATTGATAGTCTACACGCACGCAAGTAGGAGAGAACTCTGCTAGAAATTTGTTTGCAATTCACTTAGGGTTTCGACTTGTGCAATGAGCGACTAGGGTTTCTCATCTCATCAAACGCGTGCCCTATGCCAATATATATAGGGAGTTTAAGTTAACCTAATTAATTCCTAGTTGAATTAGGATTAATTTAGGCCTAGCCCAAAAGACCTAATTAATTCCTAGTTGAATTATGATAAATTTAGGCCCAGCCCGAAATACCTAATTAATTCCTAGTTGAATTAGGATTAATTTAGATCTGGCCCATGACACATGTTCTGATCCGAAACCATGTATTATTATGCTCAAGTCATGAATCATTCCTATAATGATCATTCCCTATGGAATTGTCTCCATTTGCTTAGGTGTGACCCAATAGGATCATATAGTACTAGCAGTGAGTATCTCAACTCACAGATTATAAGTGAACTCTAGCAAGCCATTACAACTCTTAGCACCATATGACTTTGTCTAATCTCGATGTTAGAACGACCACACGAGTAAGTACAAATGATTGCAGGACATTCTCCACAATCTCCCACTTGTACTGGAATCATATATTCCCAAAATCCCTTTGTCTCCATATCTCTATCTGCTATAAGGTAAGAGTTCGTGTCATCCTTATTTTAATGAGCCAGATCAATGTTCATCGAACTTGAATTTATATTGATAGAGCAAACAAGCGTCTATCACCTTGTTTGAGCACGACCATGCATTTTACAGTATCAAATCTTTCGAAGGGCCCAGAGATATATTTCTCCCGTATATAGAAGGGACAAATTCCATCTTATTCTATCCTCTGTTCCTTTCTCACATTTCATAATCTGCCCGACAAATTCCTTTATAACCACCACTTGCGGTTGGCGTTTGAAATATTTCAAAACATATCAATTTATGTGCAAGAAAACAGTATGAACTCAGGTTTAAGGATTATGCTCTATAGTCGTATGAGAATCTCTTATGACACTCATTATACGATCTCGCTGAGTTCTCATAGCGGGTCATTTCTGATGCTATGTTCATTTGACACACATCTATTTGATTGACTTGATATTTATTATCAATCACTCCATGAAACTTAGTCATCAGTCACCTTATCTCGTTATTAGTATCCCACTTTAATAACCATTGACTAGGGAATGAAATAATTCATGCATTTTACGCTATAGGGTTTCATGATCAAGTCCTCAACTTGATAACATATAAGAATGTCACAATCATTTCGGGATAAATATTTAATTCAAGTATTAAATGGAAATGAAATAATTTCATTAAACATAACCAAAGTATGTTCACATCATAACATAAAACTATTATAACTCCCACTGGAACTAAGATTATATCTTAAGATACCTAAGGCCTATGCCATTGGCATGATACTCATGCTTAGTCCGTGAAAGTACTTTCGTCAAGGGATCAGCGACGTTCTCTTCGCTTGAAACTTGGCTGATCTTCACGTCTCCTCTTTCAACGATATCTCTGATTATATGATATTTCCTCTCTATATGCTTGGATCTCTGGTGTGATCTGGGCTCCTTTGCATGTGCAATGGCTTCATTGTTGTCACAATACAGCGCCATCAGCTCAGCAATACTCGAAATCACACCAGTAATGGAGTTAGCTACAGTGCAGCTTCCTTCGCAGCTTCAGAAGCAGCGATGTATTCAACTTCAGTAGTGGTGTTAGCTATAGTGCTATGCTTGGAACTCTTCCAACTAACTGCACCACCATTCAGACAGAAGACGTAACCAGACTGAGACCGGGAATCATCCTTATCTGTCTGAAAGCTTGCATCCGTGAATCCACTTATAACCAACTCCTCACTTCCTCCGTACACCAAGAACATATCCTTAGTATTCCTCAAACATTTCAGGATGTTCTTGACGGCAGTCCAGTGAGTCTCACCTGAATTTGATTGGTACCTGCTTTTGTTTCTTAATTCACAAACAACATCTGGACGAGTACAAATCATAGCGTACATGATGGATCCTATTGCGGAAGCATAGGGAATCCTACTCCTGCGTTCTCGCTCAGCAGGTGTCTTGGGACACCCCATCTTGCTTAGAACCATGCCATGAGACATTGGTAAGAAGCCCTTATTGGAATCATGCATACTGAATATGCTCAAGACCTTCTCTATGTAAGTGTCTTGACACAATCCGATCAGCCTGATTCCAAGAATATAGGCGGCTTCCCCCATGTCCTTCATCGAGAAACATTTTCCGAGCCAAGCCTTAACAAACTTCAACAACGGAATGTCATTTCCGATAAGTAAGATATCATCCACGTACAACACAAGAAACACAACTGCTTTCCCACTAAACTTCTTGTATACACATCTTTCTTCTTCGTTCCTGATGAAGCCAAATTCTTTAACTGCTTCATCGAAACAAATATTCTAACTTTGTGATGCTTGCTTCAATCCATAAATGGATTTGTGAAGTTTGCACACTTTCCCAGTAGTTTTAGGATCAACAAAACAATCGGGTTGTGTCATATACACATCCTCTTCCAGAATACCATTCAGGAACGCAGTTTTGACATCCATCTGCCAAATCTCATAATTATAATGAGCAGCAGTCGCTAGGAGAATCCGAATATACTTAAGCATAGCTACTGGAGAATAGGTTTCATCATAGTCAACATCGTGGACTTGTTTGAAACCCTTAACTACCAGTCTAACTTTATAAATTTGTATGTTACCATCCACATCAATTTTCTTCTTGAAAACTTATTTACACTCGATTGCTTTCGCACCATGAGGTGAATCGACCAATGACCAAACTTGGTTTTCTCACATGGATCTCATTTCGGATTGTGTGGCCTTTAACCACTTTTCGGAGTTAGGGCCCATCATTGCTTCTTTGAAGTTTGCAGCTTCATCGTTGTCAACGATCAGTAAATCTTGTCCTTCAGTCGTAAGGAATCCCATATATCTCTCGGGTTCATGACAGATTCTACTGGATCTGCGAACTTCATGCTCTACAGGTGTTGATTCGACAACATCTTGCGAGTCTAACTACTGCTCTTCCTGTACGGATTTAGCAGCTTCCTATAGCTCTCGAATTTCTTCGAGTTGTACTTTACTCCCACTGCTTTTCTTAGAAAGAAACTCTCTCTTAAGAAAAACACCATGTCGAGCAACAAACACTTTGTTCTCGGTTTGGGTGTAGAAATACTACGCCTTGGTTTCCTTCAGATAACCAACAAAGAAGCATTTATCTGATTTTGATGCAAGTTTATCGGATATTAATCGTTTCACATAAACCTCGCATCCCCAAATCTTCACGAAAGACATATTGGGAATTTTTTCCGTCCACATCTCATATGGTGTCTTTACCACTGATTTTGATGGCACTCTATTCAGCGTAAACGCAGAAGTTTCTAGAGCATATCCCCAAAAGGATAACGGAAGATCAGTGTGACACATCATTGATCGAACCATGTCAAGTAATGTTCGATTCCTCCTCTGAGACACACCATTCCATTGTGGTGTTCTGGGAGGAGTGAGTTGCGAAATAATTTCACAATCTCTCAGATGGTCGCTGAACTCTTGACTTAAGTATTCACCTCCTCGATCAGATCGAAGAACCTTAATACTCTTGCCAAGTTGATTCTATACTTCATTTTGGAACTCTTTGAATTTTTCAAAAGATTCTGATTTGTGTCTCATTAAATAGACATAACCGTATCTACTGAAGTCATTAGTAAATGTAATGAAGTAGTTGAAATTTTCTCTGACACTTAGGCTCATCGGACCGCATACATCGGTATGTATAAGACCCAATAAGTCGTTGGCCCTTTCATTGACTTTGTTGAAGGGAGCCTTTGTCATTTTGCCCAATAAACAAGATTCACATTTCTCAAATGATTCATAATCAAATGAGTCCAAAAGTCCATCATGATGAAGTTTTTGGATGCGTTTCTCGTTTATATGCCCTAAACGACAATGCCAAAGAAAACTCGGGGTCGAATCATTTACTTTGAAGCGTTTGATATTTATGTTATACATAGGTGTAGATTAGTCAAGAATATAAAGCCCATTCGATAATCGGGCGCTGCCATAAAATAAGTCATCTCGAGTAAAAGAACAACATTTGTTTTTAATCGAAAATGAAAAATCTTCAGTATCCAAAACCGAAACAGAAACAATGTTTCTGCTTATAGTAGGTACATAGTAGCAATTTTCTAAAACCAAAAGTAAACCAGATGGAAGAGACAAATTATATGTTCCTACGGCTAATGCAGCAACTCTTGCTCCATTTTCTACACGTAAGTCCACTTGCTCTTTCTCCAAGCTTCCACTGGTTCTTAGGCCCTGCATATTAGTACAAATATGAGCACCATAACCGGTATCAAGTACCCATGAACTAGAACTTGTTGAAGCAACATTTACTTCGATAACAAAAATACTTGAAGGAGCGTCATACTGCTTCTTAATCTTCTTGTAATCTTCCAAATATTTCTTGCAGTTTCTTTTCCAATGCCCTTGCTCGTTACAGTAATTGCAAACGTCCATTTTAGATGGGCCGGACCTGGTTCTGGGTATGGATGTGGCCGACTCCTGGTTCATAACCGGGTCAGCTTTAGCCTTTCCCTTACCCTTGTCATTCACACGTTTCTTAAACGATTTACCCCCTTGCACTAAGAGTACAGGCGGGGTGCCCTTCTTGACATTCGGCTCTGCTGTCTTAAGCGTTTTATGCAGCTTAATCAACGTCTTCGTCATACTGTTCATATTGTAGTTCAATACGAACTGATGATAACAAGACGGCAGCGACTGAAGTATGATGTCTGTAGCCAACTCTTGACTAAGGGGACAGTCTAGTTTAGCGAGATTATCAATATAACCCATCATTTTCATGACATGACTAGTCACCGAACCATCCTTTGATAGTTTGCATTCGACGAGAGATTTCACCGTTTGGTATCTCTCATGTCGTGCATGTTCCTGAAACATTCCCTTCAGGCCAGTCACGATCTCGATGGACGACACCACATTCTCGTATTGCACGTGCAGTTCCAAGGTCATGGTCGCAAGCATCAAGCATTGCACATCTATCACATCATTGGAATGCTTATCCCAAGCATTCCTAGCCGCAACAGTGGCATTGGGAGCCGGTTTAGGAGGCAAGACTTGTTCCAAAACATAGTATTTCTTCCTATGCCTAAGAACAATTCTCAGGATACGGTACCAACTTAGGAAATTATTCCCATTCAACTTGTTTTCTCAAGGACATATCGAAGGGAGAATGAGTTGTGGTAGTTGTTGTTGTTCGCCATAGCTGAAATTAAGAGAGGTAAAGAGTTTTAGTTATGATGGTTTAAATGTTGAGAAATCTTAATATATTTAAGAAAATTCACATTGTGTTCAATCAATAGTTCCTCGATTGAATACAATGATCCCGGGATCCATATTTCAGAAAAATCTGAGTGAGCTGAGCTCATCGCCCTGACCTTAGTTATTTAGGTAAGCAACTTATTTTCTAGTTATATCACATATATAACTCTCGATCGTGATTTGACATCTCATATGCCAAAATCACTCCGATGTCTCAAAGCTCAAGACGGTCTTGATAGCTCAGTCAAGTAAACCAATCTCATAGTCATATAGTATTGGTTACCATCTGCCTCACCCACGTCAAAGTAGGTACCTAACCCAAGCTAGTCCATGATACGATGAAACGAGTCTTGCCAGTTGACGTGAATTGGAAAGACATCAATTTCTTGATATTTGTTTGAGGAACTAAACTTTAACTTGAATGTATATCATATATGCACTCAAGAGGGTTAAAAGAGGATTTTAAAACTCAAAAAAATCAAATCAAAGGCTTTAAAATTTTATTTATGAATTTTTTTTCTAATCCTGACCTTGTGCCGGTTGGCACCTGCTGGTTCTTCTCCAACTTGGTATAATTTTTCTTAAATCGATTGCGAGAAAACCAGATCCGGTATAATCTTATTAAACCGGATCATTCATGGCTATTTTAAATTAGGTTATTTTTAATTTCAGTTTATCACATCAGAACCCTAAAAACATAAACCCAAATTTTCTATTTCAATGAAACTCTAATCATGCGATTCTAATTCGATTTAAACAAACTTTTAATTAATCAATCAAACATGAAAATATCAGATTTCAATAAGATTACAACCAGCTCTGATTTTCGATTTCAACAAAACCCTAATCATGCAATTTTAATTCAATTAAAATAAACTTTTAATCAATCAATCAAGAAAACATCAGATTTCAATAAGATTACAACCTACTCTGATTTTTGATTTCAGCAATAATACAAACAGCTCTGATTTTTGATTTCATCAAACCCTAATCATGCGATTCTAATTTAATTAAAACAAACTTTCAATCAATCAATCAATCAACCTGACTTTGATACCATTGTTATGTTTTTAAGCAAATTCGACAATTATCAATTGACTAATCTAGCAAAACCCTAAGCCCTAGGTCTTGTATTATCTTAATTAAATATGATAAATAGATGACTCGATTATACCTGAAGTTTGGTTAGTGCAGCGGAGATAAGATCAAGTATAAGATCAGCAAGTGCTCCAAGTGTAGCACCTCTATTGATAGTCTACACGCACGCAAGTAGGAGCGAAGTCTGCTAGAACTTTGTGTCCAATTCTCTTAGGGTTTCGACTTGTGCAATGAGCGACTAGGGTTTATCATCTCATCAAACTCGTGCCATATATCAATATATATAGGGAGTTTAAGTTAACCTAATTAATTCCTAGTTGAACTATGATTAATTTAGGCCCAACCCAAAACACCTAATTAATTCCTAGTTGAATTATGATAAATTTAGGCTCAGCCCAAAACTCCTAATTAATTCCTAGTTGAATTAGGATTAATTTAGGTATGGCCCAAAACACATGTTCTGATATGAAACCATGTATTATTATGTTCAAGTCATGAATCATTCCGATAATGTTCATTCCCTATTGAATTGTCTCCATTTGCTTAGGTGTGTGACCCAATATGATCATATAGTACTAGCAGTGAGTATTTCAACTCACAGATTATAAGTGGACTCTAGCAAGCCATTACAACCCCTAGTACTATATGACTTTGTCTAATCTCGATGTTAGAACCGACTACATAAGTAAGTACAAATGATTGCAGGATATTCCCAACATCCTGACCCCACGAATACCTTTGAAAAATCTCAACATCCATCACCCTCTTTGCAGCTGAAGAGGGATCAAACTTCCTCGATGCGAACCCAATATACCAACATGAAAAACGAAAAAGAGACTTAACATTCTCCTTTTCTCGAATGTCCAGTTCCTGAAAATAAGCGGCATACATTCAAAATAAACCAACATAACAGTTTCATTATGTACACCAAAACCTACATAAGTAATAGCAAAACCTACATTATGTGTTGCAAAACCTACATTAAACAGC
>JAKUCM010003725.1:0-25139 GCA_023374145.1 Lepidium sativum | reverse complement strand
CCTTATCTTTATTTAATGATTTGGAATATGATCAATCATACAAACTTAGACCAGAAGTGTCAAACATAGAGTGCATGCTAATTAATCCTCATTAACATAGTTTTTTTATAACACGGTGATTCAGTTCAACAGACATCATAAACTCCAAATTATGTCGCCAAGATGTTTTCTTTAACTGATTTTTTTGCGACAAATAGACCATGGATTGCGACTAATCTTAAGGTGAGAAAACACAAAGTGAAAATTCATGTTTCATAACCATTGGTCCACATTGAGTTCGGGAAAATGATAGCAAGAGTTTTAGAGTTTTAGAAAGAAGAAAATGTTTGTGTATAAACAAATGTCCTATAGATCTGTAATTGATATTCACAAAATATCAATGACCAGTCTTCTTCGCATTCCCAAAACAATTTCTGTTTACAAGGAGTTAAATATTAGTACCAACGGCAAATAAGAACGATATTAACATGACTAGTATGTCTTTTAAATTGAAAAAATAATTGTAAAATTTAATATTAATATAGTACTTAATATGTGCTTTTAACTTTAGTTTACAACAACAAAACTATGATAATTATTTATGAGTTGAATTATTTTGTTTGTCTTTGGCCTCTAAAGACATATTTTGAAAGAAGGAACATGATATGTCTATGTACGTGCAGATGAGAGAGATGTGTTTGGTTAAAGAACGTAAATCACGGACTTTGGAAACTGTAAATGTACTGAAGAGTACAAAGCAGGTCAGGAATTTGTGACTATGAAGAGTCTTGTGACACTTTCAAACAAATTTTCTCTTATTTTTCGGTTACTATTTTACTTACTCTTCTGCAACCACACACACACCACCCATGTGCTTTCTCCTTTATTTCTTTCTTATTGTTTCTCAAGTCTCTTAGTCAAATGTATTCTCATCTTTTCCAAGGTTAGAATTCTGTTGAATCCACAAGCTTTATCCACACCAATCTAACATGAATAAGTTCTGGTGTTTTGGTGTTCTTCATTTCCAGCCATAACACTAATTCTCACATCATTTTTTTATTAAATTTCACATTATTCTAATTTCTTATATTTCACTTTAACATATTATTTTTTGTTAGTACAACTTATTATGTTAATTAGTTTTGGATATTCAGGTATTCGATTCGGTTCTAATCAATTCTGTTGTATAAGAAAATTTTAGATTTATATTAAAACTAGTAGAGTTTCGATATAATCTTGAATCGGTTTTATTCGATTATGTATTGGTTTTTCATATCTGGGTAAAATGATCAAGAGTTAAATATCAAAACAACATATTTAATTACTTTATAATATATAAATAATAATAAATTAATATTATTATTTTTGTGTTTGTGAACAATGCTACACGAAATATGAGTAGCATTGTTCATAATAACACCAAAAAAAGTTTTGGTGTCAATTTATGCTGTTTAGTTGAAGATTATTTGACACGATATTTGTTGTTTTGCCGCTATGTTGGAGGTGACTTTAGACTTCCCAAAATTTCACTCAAACAATAGGAGACCCATGAATCACTACTAATTTGAGTTTAAAAAAATTATTTACTTCCTCTATTTCATAATAGATGATGTTTAAAAAAAAATTGTGTATAAAATTATTTGATGTTTTCAACTTTTAATATAAAATTAATTAAATTTTTATCTATTTTAATCATTTATATTGTACATATTGATTTCTAATTGGTTGAATGGTTATTAAACATATTGAAAAACAGTATTTTTTAGTTGGAAAAATTTATGTGCAAATGATTTCTTAATTTGTGTGCAAAAACCTTAAAACATAATCTATTATGAAACATAGAATATTATTTTATAGGTGTTTAAGATTTAATTCAGTCTATAATTTTGTATTTGACACCCTATTAATACCCTATTAATTCAAGCTTACTGATTTATATATATATATATATATATATACTTTTAAATATTTTAATATTTATTTAATGTATATTTTGTGCCCTGTAAAAAAAATTGGGTCCATCGACACTCATCTACTAGACTACACTAATGTAGGCATTGAATTTTAGTATTGTGGAATTAAAGATAAAATACGGAAACTAAGATGATTTGATTTAGTGATTGAGAATTCATTCCGATTTTTTCTTCAAGGTTCGAATCTTTCTACTTCAAAAACAATTATGATCACTCGTAGATGTTTTTAGTCACAAACAAAAAAAAATCCTATGGATAGTGGAGATTGATCTAAGATTTTCCACTTAAAAAAGTACTGAAGACAAATTAGCAACAACTTGTATGCAAAACCAATCGAGAGTTCCTTTGAATTCCTTAAGAGTAACAAATCAATGTGAATGGCTATGGATATTTGGGATTGGAACATTACATTACATAAAGGCCAAACCATTATTGTTAAGATAATGTGAAGATAATGTAACCAATATAGTAGAAAAGTGAGTGTAAGAATGTATAAATAAATGAAAAGGGTTTTTTCACTAGCACTTTTACATATTGGATTAGTTGGCTTTAATAAAGAATTATATAATAAGATTTTCCAAAAGAATAATAAAGAAACTATACAAAAGATACCACTTTTAACCGAAAACATGAAGATCTTTGGAGAAAGAGACCTTAATTTCCATAATCAAAGGAGCTGATTTGGTCCAAAAGTCATCTCATGAACAATTTGAAAGGTAGAAGATTTGTCATTATTTTAATCAAATATTTGTCTTTCAACAGTCACATCTGCAATTGTCTCTTTGCTCAATTTTGTTTTGGCATGTATATAATTTTTTCAATAACTGAATTGAGTAAATCTTATTTATATCTTAAATTCTTTCAAATTTTTAATAATATTATATAAAACAAACAGCATATTTTTCTGAATTTTGGTAGGATGGTAACATATTTAATCACTTTGAACAGAAATATTTCACCTATGTTTTATCAATAGTTAAATTGAAAAGATTCGCAAGTGGCATTTACCCTAGTTTCAGGTGGTAAGTCCACAAAAGGCATGTGCATTTGCACATCTTCGGATCAAATCTCCCACTTAACTTACAAGAACTTGACTAATGGACCAGCCATTTGTGACCCAATGTTGACAAAAAAAAAGAAATTGAAAAGATTCGTTCTATAACTCCAAAATTTTTCTAAACCCTTAGACTTTAAATTAAATATATTACATAGAGACAAATATAATTTTTTAACCTGAAGAAAACAACAAGAATATACATTTAACAATTTGACATAAAGTAAAACGTATATATTCTTTTAAAACTGAATTCTTTTTAACTATACTTTCTTATATATAATAGAAAAATCAGGCAGATAACATATCTTTTTAGTGTTGGTTTGCTCAAATAATCTCATTTTATTTAGTAACTAACACTTGTACTTATTATAGTACAGAGAAGCTTATGACTGGACAAAAACTGTATTATTCGTGCATATATCGTTTATTTATATACTGTTGAGTCAGATGCACATTTATATATATATATATATATATATGTCAGTTTAAATTTAGATTGCTAATATTTTACAAAATCACCGTCTATAGTATATATATATATATATGGAAAAGTTGGAATATGTAAAGCCTGTGACAAAAATAAACTAAAATGCAAATAATCTTGAAAGCATAAATTTAAACTTTTTTTGTAAACTTTTATGAAATCGACTAATCACATAATGAGGTCGTAAAAAATGGATTACCAAATATTTTCAACTTCAGCTATATTTACCAGAAATTGAAAATACTTTTGTAAAGGCAAAAAAACAAAAACCATGTTTATATATCAGTGGAAATAATTTATGCAGTTGTGACGAATCTGAGCCAAATACGCTGCAAAGCGTGATTTACATTTTGTGAAATCGATGCATATGTTATAAATAATATTTGTCCTGGAAAAAAAATCCAAAAATGAAATAGTTTTTCTTTTCAAAACTATTTATTCATAATTGAAAATTTTGTGTTTAGTGACAGAAAATGAATCGAGGGAATATAAGTGATGGGAAACACAAAAAGACATTACTTACAAGAGTTAATTGTCTTGTTGTTCTTATTTTATGTAAATACTTCCTTGGAGATCTATTTGTCAATTATACATCAAATCAAATGAATGCCTTCCATTATTTTCATATAAGTAAGAGTAAAAGAAAGAAATATGAAATTTTTGAGTATGACCAAGAAAATTTGTAGGAGAAGTTTTGTGAATAAGTGATTGTCTGATAATCAGAATTGGATCATAACAGGATTTCGGTCTATACCGGCACCATAATATCAGTCCGGGATAATCTTTTATTTCATAGTCCGGGGGGCTATTTCACATAGTGATTTTTTTCTTGATTATAAATAAATCTGATTGAATTTATTAAGAACTGAACAAAAGACAGAGAGATTCAACCGTCTTGAACGGATGGATCCACAACATGAACAATTTCATTTTTGCTGGTTCTAAACTCTAGTTTTGCATTTGTTGGGATGTTCTCATTTAGCATAAAAGATTTCACCACTATTTTAGACGTAATTTGTCTAGTGGTGGTTTAGTTTTTTCTGGGTCGGAATTGTAATTTTTGGAGTCTTTTCTTTTTTAGTTTTTTTTACTTTTTTGTATATTTCAGCTACCATTTTTAGGTTTACATTCTTTTGTGATAAACATGACTTTCTAGATTTTATAGGAGATATCTGGATTATTTTCTTGGGGAAAGTGCAGTCTACGTAAAAATTTGTTTCAAGTTTTCAAATGAGCCGAAAACATAAATTCATATCTATGTAGAGATGATTAGAAAAATGTTTTTTAGTTTCGCAGATAATCGAATTTACGAACTCTTTTCAAACTCCTAAATCCGCTCTCTATCACTTCACCACAAACTCCTTTTCAACATAGATTTTTAGGATTTCTCATTGGTTTGTTGGCTTTTATACTTCACGCATGTAATCCTTTTTTGGTTTCTTCATGAATATAATTCCATTGGAAAAGAAATGACATTAATTGGGCTTGAGGTTAATCAAGTGTGAGCACATGCATGAAGGCCATGTTACTCTTCAACCGATTCTCTCTTACTTAAGACAACTTCGATCTTACACTCTTTATTTTTTAGCTTCTAGAAATATTTTGTACCTAATTCAACCGCTCATATCTCGAACTATAATAGTAGTATAAGTTTTTATGCCAAAACTAAATTAAAAATGTAAATGAAAATGAAAAATAAAAAATGTTATTGTGATAACTGAAAGCCCATGATTTGTGACATGAATATGCTGCAAGCTTTCTATATATGTATTTTGTTTAGAAAATTTAGAGTTACAGTGCACGTTCATGATGTCATACTGATAATCAAGTCATTCACACGAAGACTTGTTATATTAAAACTCAAGGCATAATTACATCCATAAAATATTAGTTACCGGAAAACAATATATTTTTTTAATTTAAATAAAATTCAGAACACTATCTCTCCTTCTTCTTCTACCTTATTGCTGAGGTTTCTGGTTTTTTATTATCAATGGCTCAATTGTCCCATAGTGTGAAACTTTCGACATATAAGAGGTCTCTGATCAAAGTTTTGTACTTTGATAACTCGGGGATTATTAAGAGTTATGAACAATCACTAATCGGTCGTTGTTTTAACATGGTGGTTCAATGATGTCTCAATTGCTAATCATGATGCCAAAGTATTGACGAATGGAAAAACGTATGAGAGGTTTAGATCTTGGATTTAGTAAATTCCAATTCAACTAAGACAGAGAGGAGGATTTTATTACAGTCCTTTAACTGTGCCCATTTTTTTTGATGAATGAATGGTTACTCTTGTAAGTTGGAAACCGGTTTTGGATGTGAACTTTCCCCAGCTATTATTTTCTGGATTCACGTTTTGGGTCTGTCGGGTCAGTACCGTGCTTCAATAACTTTTCAAATGGTGTTCTGGCTTTATTATTTTCAAATGATTTTCATGTTGATTGTTCATTTAAAAAAAAAAATTTAATAGATGTTTCTTTTGTGGTGGAGGGTACAAAATGTTTTGTATCTTTTGTTTACAGTGATCCGATTCAGAGATATCGTGCTGATGTTTGGGAACGATTGATTTGTTGCAGTCTTTCTCAAGATGGTCCTTAGTTAATGGTTGGTGATTCAATGAACTTAACGGGAATCATGAGAAGTCCGGAGATCGGCTTCACAGTGCTGCTTCTTTTCTTCATTTTAATGATATGATTCAAATTTGTGGTATGGTGGAGTTTCCTTGTCTAGGGAATTCTTGGTCTTGGTGAGGTATACACCAGTCAAGTGTAGTTTTTTTTTTGTAAGTTAGATAAAACATTTCGTAACTCTGACTGGCACTCTATGTTTTCCACTTTTGCATCTAGATATTTGGCAATGATTGAGTCTGATCATCGGTCAAATTTCTTGGGTCCTCAAGGAACTAGAGTTAGGAAATGATCTGGTTTTATTTTTGATAAAAGATGGTTAGGTAAATCATCTTTGAATGATTCGATTAAATCTAGTTAGTCTACATATCCAAATTTGAAATGAAATAGGATTATAGATAAAATTGCTAATTATAGACGTAAAATTTCACGGTGGCGGTTTCTAAATGTTCCCACTAAACATCGATGGATTGAGTAGGCTAAGGTGTTGTTAGAACGTTTGAAGACTGATAATTTTAGTACATTATCAGATATTCATGAGGCTATTAAGGCTTTGCGTGTTGCTTATCGGGATGAAGAGATGTTTTGGAAACAAAAGAGTACAAATCGATGACTGCGGGAGGGTGATAATAACACTAGATTTTTCCACGCTTAGACTAAGCAGTGTCGAGCTCAAAACATGATTACTAGCTTCTTGAATTCTTCGAATACTTGTATTTCTCAAGAGTCTAGCATTGCTTTGGAGGTAATTCAATATTTTCTAAGGTCTTCTCATCTCGAGGGTTCTATTGATTTAGATGATTAAATTCTTTGTATTACACCACAAATTACTGAAGAATGGAATAGGGCCCTATTGGCTCCAATTTCAAAGGAGGAGATACATCGGACTTTGTATATAATGAACTCTGGAAAGGCTCCACGGCCTGATGGCATGATGGCTTTATTTTTTCAGAAATCCTTAGGGGGTGGGGGTGTTATTAAGGATGATTTTGTGTGATTGGTAAATAACTTTTTGATGTCATGAGTGTTTAATCCATCTTTAAATCTCACGAATATAAGTTTGATACCAAAAGTTAGTCGTCCGACGACGATTGTTGAATTTAAGCCTATAAGTTTGTGTAATGTAGGTTATAAAATAATTCCTAAGGTCTCTTGTTTATGGTTGAAGATGATTCTTCCTCACACTTAGTCTTTGATACTCCATATAGTTTTGTTTCGGGGCGTCTAATTTCAGATAACGTTCTCATTGCTCAAGAGATGTTTCATACTTTGCAGACTAATCGGTCTGTAGAAGGTAATTCATGGCCGTTAAAACTGAAATGGGTAAGGCCTACGACCATGTTAAATGAGACTTCTTGGAAAAGCAACTTCTTCAGTTCGGTTTTCATGGTCGATGGGTTTTGTGTGTGATGTCCTGTGTTCGTTCTATGGGATATTTGGTGCTGGTAAATGGTCAGCCACATAGTTGTACTATTCCTCAACATGGTCTACGCCAGGGGATCCTCTTTTCCGTATTTGTTTATTCTTTGTACTAAATTGTTGATGTCCAAGATTCGTAAGGCAAAAATTAATAATCAGATCTCTGAGATTGTGATAGCTCGTTAGAGTCCTTCAGCTTCAAACTTACTATTTGCAGATGATAGCTTGTTTTTCTGTAAAAATAACTTGGATGAGGCTTATGTGTTCTTAGGGTTTTTACAGGATTATGAGTGGCTTTCAGGTCAACAAATCAATTATAGTAAATCTTCAATCTAGCTTGGTTATTAGGTGGATGATGTTTCTAAATCAGAGGTGCAAAATATCCTTGGTATACATCAAATAAGAGGCATGGTATCTTATTTAGGTTTACTAGAAGACATAAAAGGACAAAACCCAAGGATTTTGTGCGTGATAAGATATCTGATAGGATTGCCTCGTAGTCTTCTAAGTTTTTATCTCTTAGAGGGAAGGAGATTCTGATTAAATCTGTTTTTTTAGCCCTTCCAGCTTATGTTATGTCCTATTTTAGACTCCCAAAATTGCTTACATCAAAGATTATGGTTGCGATCTTAAATTTGTGGTTGAATACCTCAGAAACATCAAATAGTATCCATTGAACAACTTGGGATAAGTTATGTAAATAAAAAAAAGATGGGGGGGGGGGGGGGGGGTCTTATTAAGTTCCTTGAGTCATTATTCGCTCGGGTGTTTAAAAGTCGTTATTTTCGGGAATCAAATCTGTTAGTCCCAAAGCGGATGTACCCCCCTCTTATGGTTGGCAGATTATTATTTCAGCAATGTTTTTGGTTAGTAAATGTCTCATTAAATGTGTGGGTATTGGTGAAACTATATTGGTGTGGCGGAATCATTAGGTCCCTGATGTGGTCCCTCGTCCAACTTCTGGTGATGGTTCTCTGTATACTCAGAGTTGATTGTGGATCATCTTATTGATCATTCATCCAAAACTTGGCAGGTACCCTGGGTTTATCAAATGTTGAATCCTCATGATGTGATTCTGGTTTTGGGGAATCCTATACCCTGATGAAGTAGAGGAAGCTGGTTAGAGTGGCATTTTACCAAATTTGGTCGCTACTTAGTAATATCAAGATATTTAGTTGAGCAAAACATCTCCATGTCATATATACTCCATTATGGTCCTAATATTGAGGCACTTTAAAAACAAGTCTGAAAAATGAAGTGTTCTTCGAAGATTCAGCACTTTATGTGACATGCTCTATCGGGTCACCTTGTTGTTGGGTCTAACCTATTTTGGCGTCATATTGCTCAGGATGATTCATGTGGGCAGTGTGGAGCAGACTCGAAAACTGTCAATAATGTTTTTTTTAATGTCATCAGGCGATTCAGATTTGGGATTTATCCAATATCCCGTCTGTAGTGGATAGTTTTTTTGGGTAATCATCTTTTGCCAATTTTGATTCTCTATTTTGGTAGGGCTCTCCATAGAGTGATAAATAGTGTTTCCCTTGGTTGTTATGGTTCATCTGGAAAGCTATGAATGATAAACTATTTTTGAATTTTGATAAGGATCATGGGGTTATTGTCCGTCATGCGGAAGAGGAAGTTGTTGCTTGGTTTTCTACAAATGAGGCTAATCTGTCTAACAATGATATTTATACGCGAGGATCAGTGGGGACACTGAGGAGCCATTAATCTGGCTTTTTCGGATTATCGATGCTTCATTGATGGCTCCTGGAAATGTTCATAATTTTTCTCTGGCCTAAATTAGTATTGCCTTTTTGACGGAATCGAGGGGGTCTGTATGAGAGCAAGGGGGACTCGTCGTTGTTTGTTTTCTCTATATGCTGAGTTAGAAGGTATTCTTTGGGCTATGTCTTTTCTCATTTCTTATCAGGTTTAAAAAGTGTCTTTTGCAGTGGACTGTTGGGAGGTGCTGAAGATGGTTGATGATCTTAGGCAGTGGCCAGCGTGCTCACCTCTCATGGAGGATTTTGATTGTGTGAAACATTTTTAGACTTTCTTTTGTGTCTTATCCCACATGTTTTAAATTTCAAAATTGATTTTCTGGTCCACAATGTTAGAGGGCTATATAGAAATCAGTTTTTTTGTTTATGATTTATCCCAATATTGATACACATCTTTATTTAATAAATTAAGTTGTGTTGAAAAGAAAAAAATTAGAACACTGAAAAAACTTGTAAAGACGTATACATATGATTCTCTTAATTTATATAGTAGATACAAATTTATAGAGATTTTAAACATGTTTTTCTCTGGATTAAGATAACTTAAAGAGTAGACAATGTCACTTTTCTTATTACTTATATCTATCCATGAATGCGCATGGCCTCTCTTTTGTAAAAGTTGCAGGGTTGAAATTAATTACCTGTCGAATGAAAATTGACTTGAAGGCTCTTTTATAACAAAACAAAAAAGACATTTTAAGTTGAAAAAAGGATAAACTCAATGAGACAATATTAACTAAGCAACGTATATTAGTGGGAAGAAATCCAAAATAAACCTATGATAATAAGTTATTAGTTGGATTATATTAAGTTTTCTGGTAAACAAGTTATTTTTAGATTTTATCAAATAATATTTTTTTTATGAAGTAAGATATTTTGCAGGGAGTATAAACAAATATGGTTGAGTGATGTAGTAATGTAACAAACGCAATATATATCTATGATATAAAATATAGATTGGTGGTTAGATAGCGAAGTGGGCAAAGTGAAAAAAAGATCAAAGATATTTTTATTTATAGAGAGCTCAATAAGTTATGATTCCATATGTCACTTTTAATCATTGCCTCTATTATTATTTTAGTTAAATTTAACTTTTGTAAATAGTTTTAGTTTTTTTTTTAATATTGAGCCACAAATGGCCAGTCCATTAGCCATGCAAATGTAAGCGGGGGAACTCGATCCTAGGATGTGCAAGTGCGAATGTCTCATGTGGACTTACCATCTGTCATTTACGCTAAATGCCACTTGCTTGTAAATGGTTTTAGTTTAAATATATTATTTTAGTTTTTCTTTTTGTTTTGTTTCTTTTTGTCTATAACCTAAAAAATCTCAAATATTCATATTAATTCTAAAAATTCAATAGAGCTCCACTATAATAAGTATATATCTTTTTATTATTGACAGTAAATAGAGTATAAAAAATATTTTTAAGTTATAAATCGAATTTTGGTAATGTATTTGACAAAAAGTATCTCCAATTTTAATTAAAATGAAACAATCCCATTTGCTCCAAACGTACCAGTGATACGGCCCCTAGTTTTGAAATGGACAGATCAGCATTTACAATTCCAACTTCTCAAAGTTAATCTAAAGTAGGTTAAGGTTAAAACTTAACACCCACATGGTCTGAACCAAGTCACATTATTTACATTCACAACCTCGAGACTATAATTTAAGATTAAACCTATAAAGACCTTTTATATATAATAGTTTTATAACACTAGAAGAAGAAAAAAAAACACATCTTTAGTAGAAGCTATTTATATATATTTGCTAAGCCATGTTAGCTAGATTACACATGGATAACAGAATGATCGAAACAGCCCACAAGTTTTGGTTTTACTACTACATTATTGTTCTTTTATAATTTTAATTTGATAATATTTATGCCCATCTTGAAGACATACGTATCTCCTTTTGATCTTTATGTTACACCACATCAGTTTACAATGATTTGTTTTTTTTTCCTTTTCTTTTAACTTATATTAAATTTATTGGTAGGAGCGGTTGTTTATTTTGCTACCAATCAAACCGATGATTTTGAAATTAGTAGTTTTTTTGTCAACTAAGTTAATGATTTTTAAATATCGCTCCTATTACTGCATGTAAGAGTTTCGATCTCTGGTAATTTAAGGATCTGTAAAGTGATTACACCACCAAATATTTTGGTCAAGTGCCTTGAAGATGTGTTTTAATTAGTAGTTAAAACATATATTTGGAAATTAATGATTAAATGATCTGTTTGGACTTATCTATAAGCGCTTAACTAATATTTTCAAACATACTTATTTATAAGTGTTTGCCAACCATACAGGATCAGTTTAGGAGGACGGGCCGACAGTGCGACCGTCCTGGGCCCAAGGCCCAAAACATTTTGTTTTCGTCTTTTTTTTTTGAGTTAAAAATATTAAAAAATATTTTTAAAAAGGCCTATAATTTTTTTAAAGGGTAAGAAAAACCCAACATTGTTTTGAAAACTTAAGAAATGGGCACAGAAAAATTTTAAATAACAAAAAATGGCTCAAATGTTTTTAAAAAAGCCAAAAATATTTATATTAAAAATAAAAAATAAAATTTTTGCCCAGAGGTCCACGTAAACGTTGAGCTGAGCCTGCAACCATATAATCTTTAACCTTTCATTTTCAAACCGCATGCTATTTTAACAGCTCAATTTTATCTTAACCGGTTTATTCAAACCGTCATTAACCAAACTCAATATAAATAGAATAGAAGCCCTCTTGCACTTCTTGTCTTGAACCAAGATGGGTCTGATACGGTCCATGATTCCAAATGGGAAGCAACTATTCAAGTCACAATCTTTGAAGAATAGAGATAGATCATCATCTTCTTCAAATTTAGGGCTTGTTCCAAAGGGACATGTTGCAGTTTATGTAGGAGAATTACAAGTGGAGAAGAAGAGGTTTGTGGTTCCAATATCATACTTAAACCATCCGGTTTTCAGAGATTTTCTTCGATGTGCAGAGGAAGAGTTTGGATTCAATCACCCAATGGGTTGCTTAACGATCCCTTGTAGAGAAGAAACCTTTCGTAGTCACATCTCTTTGTTTCTCTGTTGCATGAATGAGAACTTTCTTTAGAAAGTTCTTTTTATTCTTAAGTTAATTAAAGGTTTTTGATGAAGCTTATGTATCTTTTAAGAGATAAATAGATGAGTAAAAATGTATACTAATTATGAATACAATGAGTAATAATGTATACTAGTGACATTATAATGTGTTTAACCAAGAAAAAATATATTATAATGTGTAGGTGACTCTCATTGGACTTTATAACATGTGTTTTGTTTACTAATGTAAATTGTTCTCTTTATTATTATGTTTTATATTATGAAGTATTTTTATTTTGAATTATTTATTTATGTAAATTTTTATAATACATATATTTTTAATATGTTAACCCATATAAATTCATTTTCAAAAATTTGAATCATAAGATATGGAAAATATAAATTTTCATATATTTTGATGATGAGATTATTTAATTTATTTTACAAAATTAAGATCAAACAAAAATTCGAGTATTAATATAAACTTTTTAATATAAATGTGACCTGATTTTGGTTCTTGAAAGGTTCATAAATCATCTAATCTTGTAAAGAATTTGCCATTAATATAAACTTTTTCGTTTTTTTAATAAATTTTTAGTGGCATATATTAGATTTTTCTTACAATTATATAATATATTTTTTTATCAACTATACTACTAACTTTTAAATCTTGTTTCTACTACTGCATATAATTTCGGGTGCCTTGAAAATTTGTAAAGTGACTACACCACTGTTACATGTCCTCAATTTTACAATTATATAGTTATAAATTTAAAAGTCATGTTCATTATATTAGATATCCAAATAATTGATATAATCTCATCCGAAAATATTCAAATATATCTAAAATATATTTGAAACAATAATAATTAGTTGTACAAATCTCATTCCATCTCAGATTAGGAAAGAGTTTTCGCTAATAAAAAGGAAGCAAATATGAAAAGAGAAAATCCTTAAGAACAACAAATTTAGCATCAATTGAAAGATTAATTGACATTCAAATTCTAAAATTAAATCACTTTTATTTAACGAAGCGACGCCGTTTTAGACCATCTCTAGTCGTTTCTTAGTCAACGCTGGTGAAGAAGCGTAAACGAAACGTAGACAAAACCAACTTTGTCTTCTTGTTTTCTTCGCTCTTTCTTCACACCACTACGATCAATTCGAGACCAATCTCAAAACACCATCATCATGAAGTGTATTAGATTTCTCTTCCTCGCTTTTCTCTTACTTGCCTCACCTTTCCTCCAAGGTTTTATTTTTAACACCTTTTCTCCATGGATCTACTGATTATTGATCCATTCCTGATTACTACTCTGTTTTTTGTTGTTTTGATCCTTTTCGATTGATTTCGGAGCTGAAAAGTGTTCTCATGACTTCATATGATTCGTTTGTGTTTGTTCTTAGTCGCTTTGTGCCAATCGGATTCCCAAGATTCTGGCTTTGAAGTTTCCGATGTTGGTGAAGAAGAGACTGATACAGAGGAAGTTTTAAATTTGAAACTTAGCTCAGCTCCTGGAATTGAAACCCTTTGTGTTTTCCCCAAAAACAGTGCAAAAAGTACAGATTTTTCCTCTTTTTATTCTACTTTCTGTAATTAGGGTTCTTCCAGATTTTGTCTCTGTGTGTGCTAATCAATCCTGGTTGGTCTGATTGTCTGCAGTAATAACAGCTGGAGCTGAGACTGAACTGCTCGTTGGAATTAAGAATGATGGTAATGAATGATTTCTCATCAAACGATTACTGGAAACTTATAGCTAAAAGTTTCTAATTTTGTGTTTGATCATATGGAATAGGTCAATCCAATGTTGATATCGTTGCGGTTAAAGGAAGTTTACATCTTCCTTTTAATCAAAATCCTGTTCAGAATCTCACTGCTCTGGTAATTAATGATCTTTACTTCCTCACATTTTATTTCTTCAATTCTCATATGTCAATTTGGTTTTTCCATATTCGTCTTTATAACTAGCACCTGCACTTGTTCATTCCTGGTTTAACAATCAATAACCATTTTCCATTCTAATCTAGTGTTGTGCTTTCGTTTCAAAGCATCTACTTCAGTTACAACTTATCGGTCTATTAATCTTTTTGATTCGATATTTCATTCCCTCTTTGTTAGGATTATCATAGATTTGTAAGAATACCTGAACTTGTTACTTCCTAGTTGAAAAATTTAAGAAATCTCAACGGTTAATCTAGCTCGATCATCTATATTTTACACGCTGTTACACTTTTATGGTCTTGCTAGGCCTTATATGTTTGTTCCGTTTCTTCATTCCTATAATTTGAACCTTATAATGGCTTTGCTGAGTATAGAAAGTTCTCCTCTTTTCCTTCTATGGCCTTTGCTCCTTAAGCTGACTTCTTATTATGTGGTCATTTAATCATGTCTTCTATTTGTAGAGCTTTAGCAATGCATCTGTGCCAGCTTCAGCTCAAGCTACCTTCCCATATGTTTTTGCTGTTAGCAAATTCCTTCAGGTATATTTGTTAATTACCTACTTCTTACAGTTTCCAGGAGACAATAAAAGATAGATGTATCCAAGCTAACTGATTCCTCGTGCAGGCGGGTGCTTTTGATCTAGTTGGTAGCATCATCTACGAGATAGATGGTAAGCCATACCAAAGCACCTTTTACAATGGAACCATTGAAGTTGTCGAAGATGGTCCTCTCTTCAGAATGGAGTCAGTCTTCCTTAGTGGCCTCTTAATTTTCACTATCATTCTTCTTTCCCTCTATATCCAAAATGGTGTGAAGCATATGACTAAGGTATATGGCATTTGACCTTGTACATCCCTTTTAACTAGCTTATCGTGCTTTTATGTCATTTTCTCTCAAAACTCTGTGACTAACAAAGTTTGAAACTAGCCTAACCCGGTCATTCCTTCCCGTGCAGAAAACAAAGAGAGTAGTAGCACCAAAAGTCGAAGTTGGAACCGTAACTAAAGATGCTTCACTTGATGAATGGCTTGAGGTACTCATCACACATGATTTAACAACTTCTCCATAATGTATATTTGATTTGTTGAGTATCTTGGAACTGATACATGGCTCTCGATTTGACTTTATATTGTAGGGTACTTCGTATACTCAATCTTCAAGCAAGTTAAAGAAGAAGAAGAAGTAGATTAAAAGCAAATCTAATAGGCTTTGTTTCGAAGACTAGTGAAGCCAAAACACACAAAGACGATACTAACGTTACAGTTAGTTGTTGGTAGAGATCCTCTTACCTTTGTAACTTCACAGAATTTTCAGTGCTTCCTTTTTTCTTCTTTAGAGATATTACAAGGAAACAGTTTTCTTTTCTTTCTCTTGTAATTTCAGAACCATTTTCTTTGTTTTAAGAACACCATACCCACTTTTCATTAGTTCTACTTACTTTGTGTAACAAAATTTTCATAAGAAAACTAGAAAAGTCAGTTAGAAATTTTTATAGATGTTATTATATTACTATGGAATCTCAAGATCCACTTGATTGAAAATATATATCTTTTGAAAAAAAGCTTTTCAAGTCTCTATTTCTTATACATTTTTTATTTTTATTTCCAAAGTGTTTTATTTTTTTATTTTTTTCAACAATGGATCACAAATGATTGGTCCATTAGCCAAATTCTTGCAAATGCAAGCAGGGGGACTCGATCCCAGGATGTGCAACTGCGCATGCCTCTTGTGGACTTACCACCTGCCACTAAGCTAAATGTCACTAGCTATTTCCAAAGTGTTTAACAAATAAAACGTGTAAGCCAAATTTTGACAATACAATATTTTGTCGGAGTTCTTATTAATCTGCTAGTTAGAATTAGACATTCAATTATATATAAAAAAAGGATAATGCAATTTTCTATTTTTTACACAGTTAAGATTTTATACGAAGAAAAAAATTCCGATTTGATATATTTTTTATTTTATAAATTTCAGAATTTTGATAGTATTAATAACATGTTATATTGTATTATCTTTTATTCCACAAAATATTTGTCAAAACTCAATAATAAAGAAAAATATATTTATTTGCCCCATTTGTTGGGTAAAGTGTAAATTGGGCTAGGTAAGATACTTCTCTGATAATAGACAAAATAAATGGGCTTTTATAACAATACTGGGCCTGACTATTCTCGGCCCATAATAAATTAATGAAAGTATCTTTTCTAAGTCAATCCACAAAATTCCTGATTCTCTCTCCAGTCAAAGAAAAAAAAAACAAGTAGAAAAATAAAAATATTCCCAGCCTCGGATCCACGCAACTTTTAACCCTAGTCAGATTCGATGTTAACCACAGTTAACATAAACCCTTTAAGATCCTTACACGTGTAAAAATCAACGGTCCTTAAAATCTTTCCTTTTCAGATATTTCTCACTAGTCACTCTCTATATAAAAGAGTACAAAACCCTAATCTCTCTCATTCACAAACAAACACACAAAATTTTTCTTCTTCTCCGATCAAAAATCCTCAAAAATGTCAAACCCTAGAGTTTTCTTCGACATGACCGTCGGTGGCCAACCGGCTGGTAGAATCGTCATGGAGCTTTTCAAAGACACAACACCAGATACAGCCGAGAATTTCCGTGCTCTTTGTACCGGAGAGAAAGGAACCGGAAAATCCGGTAAGGCACTTCACTACAAGGGATCAAAGTTCCACCGTGTGATTCCCAAATTCATGTGTCAAGGAGGAGATTTCACCGCCGGAAATGGAACTGGAGGTGAATCGATCTACGGAGCCAAGTTTAAGGACGAGAACTTCATTAAGAAACATACCGGTCCAGGTATTCTCTCAATGGCTAACGCTGGTCCCAACACGAACGGATCTCAGTTTTTCATATGTACTGACAAGACCGCATGGCTCGATGGTAAGCATGTTGTGTTTGGTCAAGTTGTTGAAGGATTGGATGTTGTTAAGAACATTGAAAAGGTTGGATCTGATTCTGGAAGGACTTCAAAACCTGTTGTGATTGCTGATTGTGGTCAGCTTTAGAGATCTGTCACTGAGATTTGATGATGAATCCAATGGTAGCTTTGTGTTGTTGTCTCTTCTTCTTCTATGTTTCTCCTTTTGTGGTTTTTCTTTTCTGTGCTTTTTGTTCTAAGTTTCTGCTTCTGTGATCCGTATGAATCTCGCTACCATTGAATAATGAAATGATAAGGAATAAGTCTTTAGGAATTATTTTCCGATTTCTACTTCTTAATAATCAATATCAAATTCTGGGAATTATCAAATCTTAATACGTAAAAAAATGATTCGATATGGTTAAAAGTACTGTAATTTCGGCTATATGACAAAAAAAAATTGAAATTTTAATATAAAAGGAAAACGAAAAGGATGTGATTTGTCGGAGATTTAGATATCAAAGAGAGCCATGGAAAAAAGTGAAACTACTTTATGGATAATCTGTTATCAATATTGTCGTTTGCTAAACACGAGAGAGAAAGGTGATACTATGGCCTAAGTATGAACTTTTGTTATGACGGCCCATTATTTTGAGGCCCATATTTATTTCATTCGGGTGTTGTACGAAATAATGGTCATCGAAAATGACTTAATAGTAACCAAGAACTAAGACTATCTCCAACCAATTTAAAATAAGTTTCTTAACCATTTTTTTGTTAATATTGGGCACAAATAACCGGTCTATTAACCAAGTTTTTGCAAATGCAAGCGGGGAAACTCGATACCAAGATATACAAATGTGTATGACTCTTATGGACTTACCACTTGCTACTAGCCTAATTGCCACTTGCGTTTTTTTAACAATTTAATAATATTATTTTAATAAAAATTTAAAGTTTAATATTTTTGATAAATTTTGACCCAATTAAATTTAAAAAACCTTATCTTTAAGGTTGTTAAAACTCTTAAATAAGACCACCAAATTTTTCTCTTTCATATTTTTATATTTTTTAATTATTTTAAATTCAAAAAAACTTTTTAGTAGACCACCATCGAAGGTGGTCTAAAGTAATCAAAGTGTTCTTCATTCAGTAAGAATATGATACTGAAGAGAAAAAGAAAGCATTAGACACCACCACTTAGCCTTACACAAAAATAAGATGATAAATATGTGGTTAGGATTCAAATATATGTTGAGGAGCTGGTCAAAAATAAGATCACATGTGGACTCTAGGAGCCTTCACAATCTCATATTACCGTTGGAGACTCCATGGTTCAAGAGAAAGATAAATCTTTCTTCTTATAGCATTTTTGTCTTCATGTGCATTATCCATTGGTGTAAAGCACTAGCTCTAGTATGAGTATATATAGGACTTATTGTATTTAGCCACAATCTAAGAGAAATAAACTTCTTCTCTTCATATTATCTCCCTATTTTCGTGATCCAAATACTCTCCATACACAAATTCTCCATTATTCTCTTATACTCTCAAATCTCAACTTATACTTCAATTCTAAACTCTTTTTCTTTCTTATATTCCGCAAATTAACATTTTATAAAAGCAAGATCCATGGTGACTTTATTTTTGTGTTTGAAAAGTGTTTTCTAAAAGTATTTTCAACATCTTACAAAAATGTTAGTTTCTTGTTTGAAATCATTTTTTAGACAATGAAGATAAAAGAATGGTGGTGAGGTGAAAAACCTCTATCTTGAGCATCATCTCATCTCCAATTTTCAGTTTTACAAAAGATACAATCATATTCTTTAGGTTCTTGCTCTTTTCAAATATTTTTTTTCAAAATCTGTTTCAAAAATTGTTTACTTTGAAATTGGTTTCTTAATTCGTAATTCTTGGTTGTTCTTCCATGGATTTAAAATTTAAAACTCTTGTTTTTTTCACCATGAAAAGAGGAGAAAGGTTGTGTTGTGGTGAAAGACCACAAGAGTGAGAAAGAAATATATGGACACATGCTCTTATCCGTTGGAAAAATAGGGATCTTCTTTCGAGAGATTTTGACCACGGTTTGATTGGTTTATCACTATATATTCTCTTATTTTAAGCTCCATTTATTACCTCTAAGTCATTTTTTCCTTGATTGTTGATTTACTTTCGGTTTGAATTCAAAAACGTTTTGTCCATTGGACAAAATGATGATCTATTTTTCAGAAGAGTTTCTTTGACCTATTTTCTGAATCTTTATGAACTTAAACATTGAAAAGCCTTTGTTTTTCTGCATTTACTTGTCTCCAAAATGTATATTTGTAAACCTTGGGACGGTTCTTCTTCTTGTGAAGTGTAGAATTATAAAGCCCACTGAATTTTGTCTTTGTTGTTTGGGCTAGGTCTTTAAAATAGTGAAGCATGGTTAAAAATGCTTAATTCTTATGAATTAAACCCATGGTGAATCAATCTATTTCAAATATAAAACTTTGGACCATTTGTATTTTCTTAAAGTCCTTGGTTTGTTTTCAAAATGTTAAATCTTGAAGTCATATTCTCTAACCCGTTTGTATATTTGTTCTTTAACCATTTTTGATCATCTAGATAAGCCTCAAGAAGGGTAAAATCCAGAAAAATGAAGAGATGGTAGAACAAAACCGTAAGGGAGAGAAAGTGTTGGAAAAGCTTTAAAATGCCAAAGCTGTTGGCATAAAATCTGATCAACAACTTACGGAACAAAGAAAAACTATCTCTAAAACCTATTCTCTTTATTCTCTTATACTCTTGCTCGTATTTGTTTGTCTAGTTATTCATATTCATAGTCAGTTTCATTTTTACCTTGGAGCGCTCAAAAGGCAAGATGCTTTAATATTCTCTTATATATTTTGATGAAGGTGTAACTTCAAAGGACAAGATGCTTTACTACCAAGATCATATTCCCAAGAAGTAGTGGATGAAAGGAGCAACCTATTGGGTACTGAAATATTGTTAAGGAGGACGAGTGTTGGTGATGATCTTGGTAGAGTCACTACCAAAAGCTTGTGCCACAAGTTTGGTAGCTAAGGTATGAGAACTCAAATAATTATTCTCTTACTAATGTTTAGTTTTCTCCTCTTATCCTAGCTATATAAGTGCTAAATGAATTCAAACTAGTTTAAGAGTGGAAAACTTGGAAGTGATTTCACTCCAAAATTCTTGATGGTCTCCACACAAAAGCTTGTAGAAAACAAACTCTGAAGAGAAATGGTTCACACTAAAGCGTGTAAAGAAATCTAAGGTGTGAAATGAAAAGTATGTGTGGCGTGTGCAAGGACTAAAATGATGAAGTGTTTTATATGCCTTAAGCCACAAATCTATAAAACACAATGGAGCCAAAGGTGTGTTTTTCTTGGTGAAGTAGACCCGAGAAGTTGTTGATGAAGAGTGTATTCAAAAATCTTGGAACCCGTAAAGCCAAGTGAAAGGAGCACGCCACATGCTCAAAGGTAAAATTTCCATATGATTTGGTGTTACTAACAAGTGTGTGTGCATGTGTCCTCTATGTGTTTCAACTATGACAGAATGCTGAAGATAATCTAAGGGCAATTAGGAAGGGATCTCACAAGGAGTAGATAAGAGATGAGGATGATTGAACATAAATTTTTTTGTATAATCTCTTTAGTCCTTACAATGTGTTCCTAAAGATCTGATGGAGATAGATTATCAGCGGCTTAACAAGATGTTGTGATAAATAGTCTTCTTTATCAGCATATCACTTGACATATTGAGCTTGAGTTGAGCTATACTCACATCAAAGGTACATACCTTATCCATTTGAATTTGTTGTATACATTGATGATATTTTGCTTCATGTGAGTGACAAATAGGTCCATGAGCTCAATGACATTCAAAGGAACTTAGGATAAGCAAGTGTCAAGTTGTATCCTTTGAAGATGGTTTTCAAAGGAGTGCTGGCCGAGAGGGGAAGCTTCTCAAAGGTGGTTCACGTGAAGGAGTGTTACCATCAACAATCCGAGACATACATTTACGTTATTCAATTCGTGGATAATATACTCTTTTTCTCTAGTGTTGGTTTTATCCCATGTGTTTTTCCATAGTAAGGTTTTTAATGAGGTAGTATTTGCGGTTTTTAAGCTTGGTCTTTGGTGTCCCTTGTCGCCCAAGCTTGAAGGGGAGTATTAGAGAGGAGGTTGAAGTAGTCAAGATAGTACCAAATGTCGACTGTGCAAATTTAGGGTCTTCCGGTGAAAGTTATCACTTTGTCAAAAATAGTCACCGGAGTTTGCAAATGGCCATAAAATACCAAAAGACTCCAAGAAGAAGTTGTGCAAAAAAAGAGTCACTTCCGCTGTTGTGCAATGTAAGAGTCATCGAAAGTAACTAAATGGTAACCAAGACTCAGACAAGGATCTAAGGTAACCAAAGTCACATGTGCTCACATAGCACACGTTATGACCATTGGAGGGAAAGAAAAAGTATTGGAGACTACTTAAAAGAACAAGATGGTGCGCATTTGGTTAGGATTCAAATATATGATGAGGGGCTGACCAAGAAAAAGCACATGTGCTCATTAGGAGCCTTGACCATCTCATATGACCGTTCGAGACTACTTGGTTCAAGAGAAAGAGAAATCTTTCTTCTTATAGTATTTTTTGTCTTCTTGTACATTGTTAATTAGTGTAAATCCCTAACTCTAGTGTATGTATATATAAGACTTATTGTATTCAACCACAATCTTAAAGAAATAAACTTTTTTTTTATATATTCTCTGCACATTTTCATTATCCAAATACTTTCCATACACAAATTATCGATCGAATCTTATCGTTTCTTAACAAAAAATAAACCTTCATTATGAAAAGAATATTTGACATTATTTGGGGTTTGGAAGTTTAAAATTGATTTGACTCTTAAAAAAATTAACAATATCACGCGGAGCAACACGATTCTTTATGTAGAAGTCGGATAGACAATCCAATTAATATATACTTATTGTGTCAAAACAGTTGATGTTCAAAACAATCCAATTAATATAACATGGCATTTTCAGATATCTTTGCATGACTTTCCTACAATGCCAAGATGATCTCTTCTTTAAATCTAGAAAAATGACCAAAAACATTTCTCATGAAATCGCAAGAACAATGATCGATCAAGGTTTAATAAAATGTAAAATACGTGCGGCTATGGGTAAAGAATTGCACACGTCGTCAAAAGTTTATCTCCTTTTACTTTATTCAACAGTTCACATGTTCTGTGTGGAACTGTATTCACACTAGTTTAACAGCTCGACACAACTATATTCATACAAAGTCTTGTTTGTATTGATTGCGTTCGAGCCATTACCTTGGAAACCAGTAACAATCACCCAATAAAACCGATTAGAAAAATACAAAACTTTAGAGAACACCAAAGTTGCATAACATCTATTATCTAGTAGTTTAGATGACTCAACCAATGACTCTGGCATGAGGAGGGTTCGATCCTTCCCATTAGAAATTGTGGATTAAAATAAATTTTAGAAAATAGATTTTAGTCTATAGGTCAAATATTGTCAATCTTATGATGATTGTAGATTAAAAGAGGTTTTGAGCTATGGATCGGTCGACCTCGAAAAAAATAATATAAAAAACAACAACGAAATTTATTGCTCAGCCCAAAAGGTTAGGTTAGGGAGAAAATTAATTTTGAGTACAGTCAAAATATTTGGAGTCAAGAACATTAATGTTTGTGGCTCGTACGAAGCTCTCATGTTCAGACACATAAACTATTGTTTTTTGTAATCTTTGTCAACAACCTCAATTAATATTCTAGCAGTTGATAGTTGGAGAAGAAGTGATGATTTCCTTTTTATTTACTCTTTTTTTCTTTTTTTTTTCTTTGTGCCTTTTAAAGACTAACATAACTTCTCTGCTCTCTTCTTCTTTCTTTTATTGCTTCTGAAACATCAATGGATACAAAACAAAATAGTCCTCTCTTTGTCTTCCTTTTTGTTTTTTGTTTAGTTACAGATGGTGTAACTGGATATGCTACAGTCACAGGCACTGTGTTTTGTGACCAATGCAAGGATGGACAGAGATCTTTGTTTGATTTTCCTGTTTCTGGTAATAATATTTACATTTTTGTAGCAGTTGTTTTATTTTGCTATCTCTGCTTAAGATGTGTGTGCTGATTGGTTGCAGGAATTAGAGTCAGTGTCATATGTGCTGATGGAAATGGACAGGTTTATATGTCAAGAGAAGAGATTACTAATTGGCTTGGAGGTTATATAATGAGATTTGACGGTACGCCGGATCTGAGTAACTGTTATGCTCAGGTTTCAGGAGCTCAACAAGGCTCAAGTAGTTGCAGCATTGCTTCAGGTCCACCACAGAGACTTAGACTTATGTTCAGCTTTTTTGGGATTGAAACTTTTGCTGCGGATGCTCTTCTTGCTCAGCCGGTTCAACCTATGTCTTCTTGTCCTAAACCACCCTCAGCTCCGGTTATACCTCCTCCTCAGGTTCCAGTCAAGCCTCCTCAAGTTCCAGCCATTTCTCCTCCTCAGGCACCAGTCATTGATCCTCCTCAGGCACCAGTCATTAATCCTCCTCAGGCACCAGTCATTAATCCTCCTCAGGTTCCTGTCTTAAGTCCACCACCACAGTTTAAGTTTCCACCTTTGCCTCCAGTGCCATTTTTAGACCCATCAGCTTGTTCACACCAGTAAGCCTTTTTATAATTCATTCATTTCTACACTTCACATCAGGCTTGGACTTTCGGTTTCATAACATTTTTGGTTGTGACTTGTATAGGATGTGGATGAAACCTGAGTACAGATGCTACTGGAGGGCCATAAGTCCAGACATGAAGGTTGCAGTTGCATTCGGGCTAGTAGCTGGGAGGAGATATGGCACTGATATGACTGTGAGACAAGCACTTGATGGTCGAGGAGAAGCCTATAAGACTCTCCTTAGAGAGGCAACAACTGCATTACTCAATTCATACAACTCTCTTAGTTTTCCTTATAATTCAATCTCTGTGCTCACAAATACCAATTTGGCTCTCCTCTCGAATTCGCAGCACGATGTTCTTATGACTGCTATTCGTTTCATGAGGGCTAATTCAGGGCCCTGTAAATTCACAGTTTGCAAGTGAATTGGTCCAGTTTTTCTTACTGATATACTCTCTACACTCCCTTCTTCTTTTATCATTGTTCTTGGGTCCTTCTGTAATACCATAATAGTCTATACTTGGATTTCTTATAGAATTTATGGACTATTATTATTAATTTATATTCCCTATCTATACTAAGCACACATTTATGATGCAAAAACTGCTATATGCTTCACTGATTGAAGAGAGACATGAACAAAAATAGATATGCTTCATTCATAAGGAGATCACAAGGTTTTGACAATAGAAGAAAACAGCCACTGAACTTACTATATCAGACAAGGAACGTGTTATGTTTCTGGCTATTTCAAGACAGAAGAAGCTTTCCTCCAACAATTGGTCTCTTGCTAGCAGACAGCTCCTGCTCAAAAACACCAAAGCACACCAACATCAATAAAAACCAGTACGAGTGTTTACAAGAAAAACGATAGCAAAGAAGGATCCCACGGTTTGTACCTTTTAACTTACTCTAAACGTGTTCTTGTGACTAATCATTTCCTAGTACTCCAAAGGAATGGAAGTGAAATCAGCCTAAATGTTCTTCATCATTGTCCATATTGCGTTTGCGGGGAATAATAACTAAGTAGCTTCTTGAAAAGAGGAACAATTGCAACCAAAGCAAGTTGGAGCTGCTCGGAGCTGTTTACACGGACACTTACTTGCCCTGCTCCTCTATTGTTCAGATTGGCACGAGCAACTAAGTTAGAGGAACGTCCAATGGGAACCTGAGACTGTATATTCCCTCCTTCTCTCCTCTCT